>JABVZX010000330.1:3465755-3476631 GCA_020883565.1 Drosophila pachea
GCGAGCACAATTTCCATGGTTACCAAGGCTTCTCGACTCTGGCAATTGTTAACGTTTCTGGTTGCTCTTTCCTTCTTGCAGTACCGCCGATCATAGAACCGTTCGCCTTTCAGGATGGCCTGGCCGAGGGCATGCGCACGCGCACTGTTTGCGGCGTCTCTCGGGGCGATGCGCCACTGAAGCTGATCTGGCTAAAAGATGGTGAGCCGCTGCCCGAGTTGCTGGGCGCGAATGTCACCATGCTCGATCAGTATAGTTCGCTGCTGAGCATTCCCTCGCTATCGGCCACGCATTCCGGCGAGTACACGTGCGTGGCCAAGAATCCGGCAGCCGAGATCAAGTATACGGCCCTGTTGCAGGTCAAAGGTAGCGTACTAGGCCACCAGCCACCACACAGCACACACCATCAACGCCAGCACCAACACCTACACCAACGCCAATCAAAACACCACTCCAACAGCAACACCAACACCAACACCAACACCAACACCAACACCAACACCAACACCAACACCAACACCAACACCAACACCAACACCAACACCAACACCAACACCAACACCAACACCAACACCAACACCAACACCAACACCAACACCAACACCAACACCAACACCAACACCAACACCAACACCAACACCAACACCAACACCAACACCAACACCAACACCAACACCAACACCAACAGCAACACCAACACCAACACCAATCCAAACAACAACAAATACATTAACGCCAACACCAACATTTACCTAAATATCAACACTAATACACCAACACCAACACACCACAACACACACCAACTCACTCGCTTCGTACACTAAAACTGAAACTCAATAGTTAACAAAAAAGAAAACTTTCACAATTGCCCCTCAGTAATAATTTTTGCTTTCCCGCTGATGTATTCAAGAAAAGCGCTTCTTAATGGTTTTCAGTTTTTCATTTTGTTCGCTTTATTTGTATGAAACAACGTTTTTGCCGCTTGTGCTGAGTCACAAGCTGAATCGTGACTGAACGTTGCCCAACTCTTGATTTTAGCAAAAGGTGCTTTGTTTTTGACGCTTTCACTCCACCATAAAGCAACCAAAAACCAAACCAGAAAAAAAAAAAAACAAAAACAAAACAAAAAAGAAAAAACTAAATAAAAATCAATGCCCTAAACTAAACCGAATGTCAGAAAATTTGCCCAGCTTAAATCAACCATGAAATTATTTACACAAATCCTTATACCCTTAAGACGCTTTGGCACGCTGTGGGCTTTTTTTGACAACAGTTTCACCAGGTAACCTCATAAACTGCACTGCTTCTTACTCGCTTCGTAAACCAAACTGCAAACATATGTACATTCCTATATATATACATATATATAGCGCATATATATATATAAGTATCTTGCCACACAAACCGTTATGCGATAAGTTGCTAATATAATTTACGACGCTTTTTGTGCGGGGATCCACGGCCAGCCGTCGGCCCAAGGTGCGCTCTTTCGAGGAATGCGAGAGAAGAACAACAATAAGAACATCAACAGCAGCGATTATCAAGGGGCTTAATTGAATCAGGGAATCTAATCAATTATTAATTCGTCCGATTTGGAGCTGGAATCTCGATTTATTCACTCGCAAAAGCGCACTTCGTTTACACATAGATTTAATTTTCATTTATTCAGATGCTCATAAATATGCTCAAAACATAAGCTGGCTTAACATTAATTTGCTTATTCGCTACTCCATTCTGTTGCCGATTCTTCCACTCTGCCTCCTGCCTCCCCACCCTATCTCTCTCTCTCTCTCTCTTTCGCTCTCTCTCACTGTCTGCCGCTCTCTCGCCCTCTGTGTGTCCCTGTGTCGCTGTGTTTGGCATTAAATGCATAAATATTTTTGTACCCTTTTTCCTTTTTGTTTCTGCCATTTTTTTGGACTTACAGCTTCAAAACTTAGCGCACAACGGCTGCTGTTTGCCCGCTCCCCCACCAACAAAAAACAAAAACAAAAAAAAAAAAAAAAAAAAAAAAAAAAAAAAAACAGAAAAAACAACTCGCTATCTAAACGAAAAGAAAATGAATGGCTAAGCCTTGGCTATAAATGTGCTGTGCTTAATTAACAAAAATATAAACTAACCAAAATAGCAGAAACAGCTATAAATCCACAGAAGACGCGCTGCTTATGCTTCAATTTGGTTTTGGGCTCGGCTTAACTGCTTACACTCTGCTATGCTCTGTGTGTGTGCGTGTGCGTGTGCGTGTGCGTGTGTGAACGGAAGAGTGTGCGTGAGTTCCTCTCTACTCGCTTCTGTGTGCTTGTGTGCGTGCGCTCCTCCTTAAGCTGCTCTCCAAATGCATAAGCATATTTTTTTGCAGACCAAATTGTACAGTGAAACCAAATTATGAAGAATGTATATAAATTTAAAGCTTCGCAGTATTTGCTAATGTAGTTTGCGAATGAATGTGTGCTCCATGGCCAATGGCAACAACTATGGCTGCGGCAGCAGCTGCGTATTCTGCACGCCCTTTGTTTTTTGCATGTAACTGTACATAAATTACATCAATTTTTTTTGCAATGCTTCTGCCACATGCCACATGCCACATGCCATATGCCATTAGCCAGTTGCCATTCGCCATTCGCCATTTGCCATTTGCCATTTGCCAGTTGCCAGTTGCCAGTTGCATGCGCATAGTGCATAGTGAAATGAATTTTAATTTCGTTTACTTATGATTTGCTTGCTCTCTGCTCTGTTCTTAAGCGCGGCTGGTTTCAGCCATCGCTTCCGGATCGCTTTCGCCTTGGCCGAGAGCCAGTGCGAGCGAGCTGAGAGCGCCGGGCTGCGGCTGGCTGCGCGCGTGTGTGTGCGTGCGTGTGTGTGTGTTTGCGCATTGATTTGATTTTATTTTCATGCCCAATTACCCAGGCTGCTGTTGTGTGCAAAGATTTTTTCCAACTAGTCGCTATTAAGCAACGCGCTGTCGTATACCCAAACCCGCTTTATGTACAACACAAGAGAGCCAATCCAAAAAGTAACCACAAAACGCTTTTTAATTAATGCTGTTCGTTTTCCTTATGACACACATTGCGCTTTGTTTTCTATTTTCTATTTTCCATTTTCTATTCCTTTTTTTTGCCAATAATTGCTTCACCAGAAAGGGCTGCATATTAAATGAAATGGCAAAAGAGCAATTATTGGCCTCATAAATTGTACAAACGCAATTTTACGCTGCGCCGACGCCATCGACGCGGGGGCGTGGCACATGCTTTTAAAAACAAATTATTGAAGGCCGATTTGGTTTTTGTTTTGCGCAATAAACCTTTCGTTTTTTTTATTATATTTCCAACAGCGTGCTTAACAATAAAACCTATATAATCGTGCATTTCAAATATTTATGGATTTTCTGTTGCAATTTCATTTTAATGCAAATATTTTCCAATACGTTTCTGGCATGCCTTTGTTATTTATATTGCGGCCAGCGGGCGGCGATTCTTTTCCTTTTGCGTCATTTTGTTGTACAACGAAACTGCGAAACAGCGAGCCGCAGAGCGTGGGCCAAAAAAAAAAAAAAAGAAAACAACGAAAATTGTAAAATGAAACCAGAAAATAACAAAGATCGAACAATAATAAAAATCAATTTAAATATGACTAAAAAATCCTTGCACAACAACCAACAACAACCTCATTAAAGAGTTTTTACCTCGCGGATCCTTTGCGACATAAGGCATCCGTAATAAAAGCATCGACTCTTAAATTTGTTCCATTTTGATTAAGTTGCATAAATACGTTTCGTTTATAAGTAAAATATCGACAAATCCCAACTGTAAATTAGTTGAAACGTTTTCTATTCCTATTACTCTCGATCGGTCTGAATAGCCATGAGCCTTACTTTGCCGTTTATACTTTGCCAAATATCTTCACTTTTCCTCTCTTCTCGCTCTCTCTCTCTCTCTCTCTCTATCTATCTATCTATCTATCTATCTATCTCTCTTTCTCTATATATATCTCGCTCAAAATCACGACTTTTCTGTATGTCTTAGAGCCTATTTATCAAACTGTTTTGCCATGCAACTCTTCGCTAGCCGATCCTTTCTAATATCACGTATACGTTCTGTAGTGCCCCCACGTTGGATTGTCGAGCCAACCGATGCGAATGTGGAGCGCAATCGCCACATAATGTTGCATTGCCAGGCGCAGGGCGTGCCCACGCCCAGTATTGTGTGGAAGAAGGCAACAGGTCAGATATAAGCCATAGCGAATAGTTCTCGATATCCTTAAGCAAAACAGAGACAGAAGAACGTAACAAATTTATATGCATTCGTCTTTAAACGAGCTTAGGTTGCATAACTTCTCCACTGACTTCAATACTTCAAGCAATATAAAATGATTTCCCATTTCTAACGTTGTCTTCTCGAAACGCTTGACTTCGCTCCGCAGGCAGCAAATCGGGGGAGTACGAGGAGGTGCGAGAGCGTCCATTCACCAAGCTGCTGGGCAACGGCTCAATGCTGCTGCAGCACGTGAAGGAGGATCGCGAGGGATTCTATTTGTGCCAGGCGAACAATGGCATTGGCACAGGCATCGGCAAAGTCATCCAGCTGAAAGTCAATTGTGAGTATCAAGTGGAAGAGTCAAATGCAAGGAAAGGTGGCAATTCCGTTAATTGCGGCGGCGCCACAGCCCGGGCGGTGCCTTTGCTGTGATTGCCGCGGCAGCGGTTGTTAACATAATTGAAATGTCAATAATTGCAATGCCTTCTCATTGCAGCATCGCCCTATTTCTCCTCCACGTCGCGCTCCGTGACTGTCAAGAAGGGCGACACAGCGCTGCTGCAATGCGCCGTCAGCGGCGACAAGCCGATCAACATCGTGTGGATGCGCTCCGGCAAGAACACGCTGAACCCGTCAACGAACTACAAGTGAGTATAGCGAAAGGCAGCTGAGAGTGAGACCCTTCTAACCTGCCCCTCGCAGGATATCCGTCAAGCAGGAGGCCACGCCGGACGGCGTATCGGCGGAGCTGCAAATACGCACCGTGGATGCCACGGATAGTGGGCCGTATTTCTGCCGTGCCAGCAATCTCTATGGCAACGACCAGCAGCTGGTGCAGCTGCAGGTGCAGGAGCCGCCGCAGCCACCCAGCGTCCTGGAGGCGGCCATGGTAAGCAGCCGATCCGTGAACCTCAAATGGCAGCCGAAGGCGCTCAGCTCGGGCGATGTATCCAAATATATAGTGGAGTACCGCGAGGCAGATCGTAAGTTACATGAGTGCAGAGTTTGGGTTGGAATGAATCCCTCTATTTAAACAATGCTCATCCATTCCAGCCGTGCTCTTCATCGACCAATGGCAGCATGTGGAAGTCAAAGATCCGCCCAGCTTTAATGCATTGATCGAAAATCTGAAGCCGGCTACCCGATATGCCTTCAGGGTCATAGCTGAGGGCAATGCGGGACGCAGCGCACCCAGCCAGGAGCTGATTGTGCGCACCGAGCCACAGCGACCGGCCGGACCGCCTCTAAATCTGTCCGCTCGGCCGCTCTCCTCCACAGAACTGCTCATCAGCTGGGTGGCCCCGCTGCCCGAGCTGCGCCATGGCGACATACAGGGCTATAATGTGGGCTATAAGCTCATCAGCTCGGGCAACAGCGCCTACAACTTCACGTCCGTGGCCGGTGACGGCGAGGCCGGCAACGGGGAGCTCCTGCTCAGCGGACTCTCCAAGTTCGCGCGCTACAATATTGTGGTGCAGGCCTTCAATCAGGTGGGCCCCGGTCCGCTGTCCGAGCCAGTCGGGGCGCAGACAATGGAGGACGGTAAGTCGCCAAGGTGACCTCCTTAGCTTGATTGTTAATTAACCTCTCCGCAGTGCCCAGCCGAGCGCCGGAGGATGTGCGCTGTGCCGCGTTGACGTCGCAGTCGCTGCAGGTTTCCTGGCAACCGCCGCCAATTTACCACACGAACGGCTTGCTGCAGGGCTATAAGCTCATCTTCGAGCCCATCATCGATGACATAATGCCCAACAAGGACGAAGTGGAGTCTCGGAAGACCACCGCCCTAACCACCGTCCTGACTGGGCTGCGCAAGTACACCAACTACAGTATCCAGGTGCTGGCGCACACTCGCATGGGCGACGGCGTCCTCTCCAAGCCGCTCTTCTGCCACACCGAGGAGGACGTGCCCGAGGCGCCGTCTGACATTAAGGTGGTAGTCAGCTCGCCGCAGTCCCTCTACATCTCCTGGCAGGCGCCGAACGAGCCGAACGGAGTCATCACGAAGTACAGCCTCTATACGCGCGTCGTCAACGGCCGGGAGGAGCTGAACAATGAGAAGCGCAGCCTGCCCTCCCAGCAGGCCTACTACGAGGCCAAGAATCTGCATCCCCACATGGAGTATCAGTTCTGGGTGACAGCCTCGACTCGCGTCGGCGAGGGCAAAAGCTCCCGTGTCGCCTCGCAAATCACCACGAATCGCGTGCCGGCCCGGATTATTAGCTTCGGCGGCTCGGTGGTGCGGCCCTGGCGTTCCACAGTCACGTTGCCCTGCACGGCTGTGGGCAAGCCGAAGCGCGAGTGGTTCAAGGGTGACGTGGCGCTGCGGCAGGGCAGCATGCACAACTCCCAGCTACTGGACACTGGCGACCTGATCATCTCCAGCCTGCAACTGGCCGACAGCGGCAACTACAGCTGCCAGGTGGACAACGGAATCGGCACGGACCGCCTCACGCACATGCTGCTGGTGCAGGTGCCGCCCTCGGCTCCGGTGCTGTACGTGACCAGCGCCACCTCGAGCAGCATTCTGATGCACTGGAAGTGCGGCTTCACTGGCAACGCACCGATCACCGGGTACACTCTGTTCTATCGCCGCGCCACGGGCAATACGGACGAGATGCAGCTGTCGCGTCACGCCTCCAGCCACGAGCTGAAGGGCCTGGTCTGCGGCAGCACCTATCAGATACACCTGAACGCGCACAACAAGGTCGGCAGCTCACCGGCCAGCGTCATGCTGCACGTGCGCACCCAAGGCCAGGCGCCCGGCATGCCAGCCACGACCAGCCTGCTGGCCCCCAACTCCACCTCGGTGCTGATCCGGCTGCATACCTGGCCTGACAATGGCTGCCCCTTGATGTACTTCGTGCTGCAGTACCGAGCCGTGTTGACAGATGATCCCGACAAGGAGTGGATCCTAGGTGAGCCCTCCTGCAAGTCGTGCCGAGTGGCAGGGGACTCAGACGCTTTGCCTTGCTTCCTTTCAGTTTCCAACGCTCTGAAGCCGCAGCGACGCGTGGTCATATCCAATTTGCAGCCGTCGACGCTCTACCAGCTGCGCATGGAAGCCCACAATGTGGCGGGCGTGGCGCAGGCCGAGTTCAGCTTCGTGACCCTCACCAAGGACGGGGATCCTCCGCCGCCAGAGATTCAGCAGCGCGGCCAGCGCGGCCCAAGTGTCTTCTATGGCAACATCAATCTGCTCATACCGAGCATTGCCGCCGTTTCCGGCATGATTTGCACCATAGCCCTGGTCATAATTTGCTATCGACACAGTAAGTAGATTGTGGCGAAAGCCGGCGTGCATGCAAATAAAATACTCACTTCGCTGCGGTTGCTGCAGAACAAAGCAATCATATTCAAAAGGAGTCCCTCGAGAATCGCGCCAACTCGGAGGCGGCTCAGCGTGAACGATACTATGCGACCATACACAAGGTTTCCATGCAGAACAATGACAAAATTCCGGGTAAGTGTCGGCTCAATCAATCTGCCGTGCGCAATCTGCAATGTGGACATGCTCAAGCTGAGCCCGAGGCACTCTATTCGCAGAAACCTCCGAGGACATTTCGCCGTACGCCACCTTCCAATTGTCGGAGGCGGGCAACATGTCGCAGCCGCATCATGCCGGCCCAGCCAATACACTGCTTCACTCGTTCATGTACCATGAGAGGGCTCTCGCTGAGGGCTGCTCGTCGCCACCACCAGCTGCGGTACTAAAACCAACCACCACCCATCACCACCACCACCACCACAACCAACGTCCACAAAAGACAATTCATAATTATTATCAGACCTCACCGTTTCATAATATCGTGCGTTTGTTTATTCATTTCTTTGATTTAGCTCTCTGTCTCTGTCTCTGTCTCTCTCACTATTTGTGTGTCCACGCAGTGGGGGGCAGGGCATTAGTCCTGCAATTAGTGTGTATTTTCAATAGAATACTACGTGCTTCTTATGTTGTCGTTGTTGTTCCACTGCTCGCCTCTTGTGTTTACCTAAGTTCTCTTAAGTGCAATGCCGTAAGCCATGGCCCTGAGCAAAGCGCTCGGCCTCGTGTCACACGTCAGTTTCTGGTGTTTTTTTTTTTTTTTTTGGTTTTCTGTTTTTGTTTGATTTTGTTTTTGTTTGATTTACAAGCGTTTACCATCCCAAGGCGCTTTTGTAGTCGCTAGTCGCATTCGGCGCTTGAGTAGTGATCCCAGCTAATCTCTCGATTTGTTCTCTGCGCAGTCCAAGAATCGGCGTCGTCACTCGCGCAAAACGGAGCCGGAGAGTGAGGAGTCGGAGTCCGATCAGGACCAGCTGACCTCCAGCCGCACCGAGTCTTCCAACCAGCACGAGGGCAAGATCAAGCACAGTAAGTCTCGAACCTAATGGCCCCGAACACCCCGCAGCTCACAGCACCTGGCAGATGTCGCATACAAGGTTCAAGCTCACAAATATATCTAGAACTATGCAAACGACAAAAGACAAGAGTCTTATCAGCTGCGTGAAGCAAGCGCCCGTAGGGTGAATGCAGATAAGCGGCAGCTGTCATCTTTAATCTGTCTGGCGGACGCAGAGGTAGGGTATCAGCGTGCCCAGCGAAGATGTGTTCTTCCTTCGTTCAATCGGAGCAGTTCCCGAACCATTCAACTCAATCGTGTGTTCCGTCTGGCCTAACTGCTCGATGTCCGGTAGGGTATCCGCGCGTCATGTTCACCCGAATGTGTATAGAGCAAACAATGAATCACAGAGCTTGCGTATGGCGACGCTTCCAGGTGCCTGAAGACATCTTCCTGCTTTAGGTATTGGCCTATCAAAGGCGTAATAAAAATATACTGGCTCTCTCTCTTTCTCTCTCTTTTTGTTTTTTGCATTACTTTACTTTGCAGACTCAGACTCTAGACTTATACAACATTTTCCAAATCACAACATATCGATAACCTATCTGTAGTAGATCGGCGAGCCGTGCACCAATTTTGCCCTTTGAGCCGCATATAAGATCAATTCATTGATTTCAAATTGAGCAGAAAAGCAAACAAAGCAACAGAAAAGCAAAAGAAGAGCTAAAGACTCCTCAGATACCAAAGATACAATTGTAACGAGCTGTAGTTAGAATTATTTTAAGCATAAGTATAAGTTTTGTTACCCCATCCACATGCCGAATCTCTATTTGCCCGTATTTTCTCTCTCTCTCTCTCTCTCTCTCTTATATCTTTCCAAACTGTTAATGCTGTTAATGCGTTAATGCGATGCAGGCATCATCTACCATGGAGCACAATCAAGCACATCCTCCGATCTGTCACCAATGTCCGAACAAAAATCATTACCACGACGCGGTCGCTCCAGGTATCATCATCAGCAATATCAGTTTTCCACCAATACAACACCGCGTCATCACAATAGCAACAAAAGCAACAACAATATCACTAACACGGCCTCGAACACTAACACAGCCACATCAGTAAACAGCTCCAGCAAAATTCTGTCGCCGCGCAACGGCAACGGCAGCGGCAATCTGAAATCCATATCGAGCACATTCAAATCACAAGACTCCATACAGTGCCACATACCCACTCTGGTCAAATCGCCATCGATCAGCACACAACACCAGAAACAGTTCCACAAGCAACAGTCGAGTAATAAGCCCAGTCCAAGCCAGAATCAGAACCATAATCAAAACCAGACTCAGAACCACAACCACAACCACAACCAGACCCAGACCCAGACCCAGACACAGACCCAATGCAGTAGTAGCAGTAGCTTGAAGCAACAGCAGCCTCTGCTGATCCAGCCCAAGCTCCATCAGCTGGAGCCGCAATCCACGCATGCTAACGGCCAGGAGCTGTTGGGCTTGGACGGAGGCGTTAGTACCCTAGCATCTGTTGTGCCCGTAACTTGCATGCCACCCTCTTCACAGTTTCGACCCATACCACACAAGTCCATAATGCCCGCGCATGACCCGCACCAGAACCATCATCAGCAGCTCCATCAGGGCGGTGTCTCGGGCACCGCTCTGCTGAATCCGTCGACGGCTCTGTTGTCCTCGAAGTTCTTCACGGCGCCAACGTTGCCGTTGCCCAAATAGGATACGGCCAATGGGGGGAGTGAGTACGGGGGCGGTGGCGGGGCTGACAGCAGCAGCTTTGGCTATAATGGCGGCGAGATATCGTGCACCTATATGGATCCCATAGACCACACATGAGACTTGGCCTACGGTGAGGTGTGCGGACCCGAGGGCGCCCATTGAACAGCAGCGAGCACACCACACCACCACCACCGACACCACAAGCACCACAACAACAACTACTACAAGCAACACAACTTGGAACACTTGAACACAACTAAGTCTCAATCACTCTCTCTCTCTCTGATACACTGAATGCTTGAGTGTGGTTGCTAGCCAAACACAATTAGTATCAAACAACTCTGGATACTCTTCTTCCCCTCCCCCAAACTACACATGCAGAGCTGGCATCCTGCGCACGCTGCATCCGCTCCAGCTGCAGGCCGAGTGCAGCGCCGGCGCCTTCCATCATGGCGAGCGTGATGCTGGCGAGCACATCGAGCTGGCTGAGGTTGAGTGCGATGTGGATACGATCAAGAAGCTGAAGCTGGGCCAGCGCTCCTCGCTGTGGTCGCGCCCG
>JABVZX010000330.1:3490280-3505762 GCA_020883565.1 Drosophila pachea
AGCGGGCGCCGCGGTGCGGGCGCGGGATATCTACGTTCTTGGGTAGGCGAACAAATTTTCCGCATCATTAGATGGGAAAGCACTCGAGTGAGCTATCCGGGGAGTTGTTTTGCTTGTTGCCTTGGCTTTTCTCAGCTTTCGCTGGCTTTAAGCGAGCGCCTTGCCCACCAATTGTTGTTGTTGTTTTTTTTTTTTTGAGTACTGCTGCGAATACCATTCAAACTCATCGTACGCCATATTCATCAACTTGATTTCTGTTTTTACCATGTGTCTTACGCTCTTGCGCTCTAGCTCCTTCGTGCGCTCGCTCTCTCTCCGTGTGTGTGTGCGTTGGCTTATACGCCTGCAAATCTGAAAAGCCCAGAGACCTGTATTAGAGGGCAATGCCAATCCGAATAACTTGAACAAGTCGAATGGCTAAAAGCTGGCCCAAAAGCCGGCTGAGCGAACGTGACAACGTGTTTACAATGTTTACAATGAAAATAACGGTACATTTGGAAGTGGCTTCCACGGAAAAGCCTTGGAAGCATGGAGCTTATACTGGGAACAGTGCACTTATTGGAAAGTGCCATAAAGCAAAGCCCCTGGGCCGCAGCTCCCCAGCAAGCTCTAGCCGAGTCGCAGCAGCAACGGATGAAAGTTTCGCAAAGCTCGATCCGAGTGAATGTCGAACAAAAAGCTTTATTACTAACAGAGATAAATGCATAGGACTAAAGACACATAGCATGTAGAGATGAGCTTCGGATGGGTACACCACGCACAAGCCTACGGCACTTTCTTGAACTTGAGCAGGCACTCGTAGAGGGTCAGCTGGCGGGTCTCTGGCATGAGCGTGAAGACTAGCAGACCGAAGACAAAGCTCAGTGCTCCGAAGGTGAAGAAGAATACGGAGTCCCTTAGGCTGTGCTCGAAGGCGGCCACCATGAGGCCCAGGTGCAGAGCCTGCTCGCAGATGAGCACAGCGGCCATGCATCTTGCCTTGTGGGCCACGCTGAAGGCCTCGCCCGTGTAGACCAGAGCGGGCACAGCGATGCCAGCCGCCACGATTAGCTCGAAGAGCAGCATGAGCAGGGCAATGGCCTGCAGATTGACGTCGTAGAAGGTCTTTTTGACCGCCTCCAGATGCTCAAACACGCCGCCGATCATCACAATGACGATGCCGGCCACGAAAAGCGATAGGGAGCAGAGCTTACGACGGCCCTGCCAATCCACGAGCAGGGCGCCGGCCACGCTACCCAGCAGTCCGCAAAAGGCCAGCCAGTACAGACAGTTCATGTCGCACTCGAGCCCGTGCCAGCTAACCACCAAAAAGGCGCGATTGTAGGGCAGCGAGAGCGCCAGCGCCGCAAAGCAGCGCAAAGAGAGCACCTTCAGCAGCGGCAGCAAGCGGCGCGACCAGCGCTCGCAGCAGGAGTCCAGCGAGCCGTCTGTGAACTGCTCCCAGTTGCGGGTGTTGTGCAGCTGACGGCAGTCCTCGCGCAGGCGCAGCAGCTCCGTGTCGGACTGGGACTGGCCGTGCAGCTGCTTGAGCGTGTCCCCGACCGCCATATCCCGCTGTTGGCGCAGCAGCAGCAGCGGCGATTCCAGGCGATACGACAGCGACAGTATAACCGCGCCCAGGCCCAGCCCAGCCAGCAGGATGCCGTGCAGCTGATCGATGTGCATCGTGTGGCCCCGCTCGACGGGCTCCAGCGTATACCAGAGGCGCGTGTAGAATACCTGCACGCAGACGCCCAGCCAAAGGAAGATGCGTTCGCAGCTGAGCAGCATGCCGCGCACGGACTTGTGGGCCATCTCCGAGCCCGTGACCAGCGCCTGCACCTGGGTCAGGCCGTATGCGGCGCCCACGCTCACGCTGCTGTAGCATGCGGTGACGAATTGGCGCGGCAGCAGCAGATTCAAGACGCCAGCCGCTAGCAGCAGGAAGCCACTGGAAGTCTGCAAATAGAGAGCACAATGTATGTATGTTTATACGGGGGATATGCGGCAGAAAAGCGGCTGATGGGGATGAATATGCGGATAGAAAGAGCTAGAAGGAGATGGCCTCTGATTTGGTTTGACGGTATATCGCCGATTTTCTTTTGCCAGCCCCCTATCGAGATAATCAGAGCTAATGGCCTGTGGTGAGTGCGAATCGATGTTTATCAGCTTATGATATCGAGATAGGCAGCAGCACTCACGTAGGCCACGTTTTTGGTAACGCGCTGCACGAACAGGGCCGCCAGAAGCGCCCCGAAGGCGGCGCCAATGAACCAGCTCATCATCAGATTGTGCGTACTGTAGCTATTGACGAACTTGCCGGCGGGCGTATCGAATATGGACCAGGCCAGGCGCATTCCGCTGCCCACAAAGACTAGCGCAGCTGCGGGACAAAGACGGCAACATGGAAAGTACTGGATCAGTTTAGACAGCGATAGTGCCAATGGGTCGAGGCGACCTTACCCGCGGTCAGGGATTGAAATTGCAGGCGATAGCGCCACATGAGGCGCAGCCATGACAGCTTGCCCTCCTCCTCGATGGTAGGCAGTATTGGCATTCTAGACCTCTTACCCGAGTCAATGGCCGGCAAAACTGTATTGCGATTCGCTTTGGTCAAGATTGATGGCTTTCTATAACGCACTGCCACTGCCAGGTATTTTCGTCAGGTCTATATTCGCTTAATTATTTATTTATTTTCTTATTTTTTGCCTTTTGGGTTAGAAGTCATAGAATTTATCACTTGTTTTGACCGCCGCCGTCATTTTCACACACTGAGTGTCATATTATTCGGGGCTCAGATTCGCGGAACTCCATACACTTGCCTTTGGAGAGCTGGCCCGTTGCTGTTCGCCTGACCGACCGGTTGCCTGTGGAGTTGATAAACGGAAAGCACTCACAACAGTTGTCTGAAGTGCTTGAGGCGAGAACGTCGAAGCTCTGATAAGATAAACGCCGAATGCAAACAAACAAGCACGCCGAAGTTTTGCGCGCTCCCTTATCAATATGATTATTGGATATAAATAAATTAATTAAATTTGAATAGTAGGCGTCAGTAGCGGTAGGGTGGACACAAACGCCAAAAAACTCGCAGACAGTTAGCTGATATCAAGGTGAACCGCGCCATCGCTACACTGAGCGAAAAGTTCGCAACCCTCGGCGATATGGACGAAGTAGCCAACTGAGCTGGCTTGATCAACAAATTCTCTTCTCTTCTCTTTATCAGTTTATCAGTTATAACATAGTTGCTTTCTTTCATTTCTCTCGCTCTCTCTGTCACCCACCGTTCTATTCTCTTGATAGGCGGCTAATAATTTTTTCGAACCTTGATCCATTCATTCCATCGTTTTAGCCTACACCTTGAGGAATTCCATAAATATATTACAAATTGATTATTAAGGGGTTATCAGTCGTTTAATATATAATGAAATAAGAATATGTACAAAAAAAAAAAAAAATATATATATAGATACTTACAGAAATATATAAGCTGCTAAGGTACATAAGTTGTTTGTACAAAAATTTAGATTAGCGAGCACTAAGTAATAGAAAGTCTTGGAATGACCACTTCAGCGGCCAGATCACGAGAAGTCCCGAAACTTCTGTTGGGCTTGACGCAGCGTCATGTACTTGGTCTCTGGCAAGTACCAGTGGCTGAATAGAAAGCCCAGCAACATGAATACACCGAGACCGTAGAAATAGATTTCGTTGCTATGCACATTGAGATCCACGTAGAAGACTGCCACCTGTACAGTCAACTCCAAGATGTAGGCGAGTGCGATGCACATGCGCTTGACGGAGAGCGGAAAGGCTTCCGACAGATAGACCGAACTGGGAGCGAATCCAAATCCCGCAAAGTATTGGAATATTAGCAGAATCCATAGGGCCACTTTCATGTCCCAGAATCTCACGTAGTCGTTATTCGAAAACCTGCTGGCCACGCCCACGGACGCCGCACCACAAATCATGAAGCCAATTAGCTGGGTCAGCTTTCGCCCGAGCGTATCCTGGACAAGAGCTCCGCTGCAGCTGCCGGCCAAGCGAAGCAGCCCGAACAACACGAAGGGACCACTGCTGAAGCCGTAGACTTTGGTGCTGGTCATCGTCAGTGTGAAGACAACCAGCATGCTCGTGCTCATGGCGTAGAGGGCGCGCAGTAGGCAGAGGCGGAGCAGTGCCGGCAGCGCTTGACACCAGGCCTGGCGGTGGCTCAGCGCTCTGTTATGAGCCACATAGGCACTGTGCTCTGTCAGCTGGTCGTTGGTCTCTATGGTGACAACTTTGGGATACTGGAGGCGGATTAGCGCATCGATGGCCAGCTTCGTCTCGCCCTGGGCCAACAGCTGTACGGGTGACTCAATTCTGAACATGATTGCCAGGCACAATGCCACGCAGCCATAAATGGTACAGAGCACGCCCTGCAGCTGCTCCGCAGTCAGATCGTAGTCCGAGCTCCAGCTGACGCTGAAAACGAGCTGCACAAATATGCCCAGGGTGCAGCTCAGCTGCTCTGTGACCGACACAAAGGTTCCACGCTTGTAAAAAACGGTCAGCTCCCCGGCAATGGCCAGCGTGGCGGGCAGCGCCAGTCCGTTGGCCAGCCCGTTAAGGTAGCGGGCGGCCAGCATGGCTCCGCCATTCAGCTGCGTCGTAGTAAACAGAATGCCTCCGATGACGGTGAGCAGGCAGCAGACTTGCTAAACGAAAGCGAGTGTCGCGTTTATCAGCCAGCTGGCTTATCAATGTATGATTGCGGCCATCTACATACCATGAGCAGCTTGTAGGTGAGGCGTCTGGCCAGCAGTACGCTGAGCAGCGCACCAATCATGGCTCCAATGAACCAGGACACGCGAAGGTGCATGGAGATCACCAGCTCGTCCTCCATGTTGTCGAAGCCAATGCTCCAGGCTATATTCATTCCGCCGGACAGGAAGATCAACGCGGCTGCAAGAGGTATATCAAGCAAAGTTAATATCTACGCAATGGCAAGCCCTGTTTGTTGACTCATTTACATACTTATTGTTCAAAACAAAGCAAAACAAGTGAATAATCTTTGTGCTATTACTTTGAAAACACGCGGCGAAGCTTGAAGCATGAGTACGCCGGAAACTCGTATAAATATTGGAAAATTGTGTTTATTTATTGATATATTGCTATGCCGATCTTACCAGCTCCTAAGGCATTCGCCTGAGGTTGATTGCGCATGTCCCGGATGCAGCAGCTGGCTGGCTGTCGATAGAGCAGTTGTCGCTGCGGACGGTGATATTGATTTGGCTCCGGCAGCGGTGAGTATCCCACTGTGGATTGCGACGCCGATCGATTGTATTCACTTCTTTGTTCCATGGTCATTGTGTGAACGTCGAACTTTGTCGAGGCGCAAGAGAGCACTGCAAGAACCGAAATATTTTGGAACTCATGTCGAACAGGTTTCCATTCAACTTATCCATTGGTAAACGTTCCTTATCGCCCTGATTGATAAACGGTTAGAGCTCATAGAATCGGTGGTACTATCGTTATCGCAACCTTTCAACCACTCACTTATCTATCCATCAGTGTTTATATTGGATTCTAGGTACGTTAACTAGATAACATGAATTTTTTCATTGTGTTCTTCAATGAACAAGCTATAAGTCTACTGGAGCAGGTAACAGAAATTTGATGAGAAGGAGTTACTTCGGCATATCGAGATGAGTGTTCGTGTCATTTACACTGACTAATTACTCAATGGGGCCAAAGCGCTTCTCTCGCACACGTGTGCCTGTCTGCCCCTCTCTCTTGTCTCATTCTTTGTGGCTCTATTATATATATGAATAAGCCTTGTTAAGAGCAATTAGTCATTCGACAGTGTTGGAATTCGCCTCTGGACGTTCAACGAAGTGCATTTAGGGTGGGATTAATTATTAATTTTATTTATATCAAATTCAAAAGTACTGATCGCATATATATTATTTGATCCAATATTTAATAATTATTGAAAGATAATGGATGAAAGAGAGATCGATTAGCAAAATGCTCTAAATCTCCGCCGGGCCTCTCGTAGGGTAGTTCTTCGGGTTTCGGGTAGCCACCAGAAGGCCAGCACGAAGAACGCCATGTAGATGGCCCCGATAACATAGAAGAACTCGTAGGTAATGTCACAAGCGGCAATGATAATGAAGATCACCAGCTCTACAAGGAAGGTAATGCTAATAAAATGAGTCTTTAAATTCAGCGGGTAGGCCTCGGCCAGGTACGCGGAGGCAGCTGTAAAAGCTATGCCAGCGGATAACTGAAAGATCTGCAGCATGACTGTGACTCCATCGTAGTCTGGAAAGTATTCAGCTCCTGTGGCGAAAGCCAAGCAAGCACAGATCAGAAGACCCACAATGGTGAGCTTCTTGCGTCCAATCGAATCCATCGTGCAACATGCAAGGAATGAGCCCAATAGCCGGCAAGCGCCAAACACAAGATATGACCATCTTACATCAAAGTATTTGTAAAAGTAATCAGACGAGCCCTCCAGCGCTTGGTAGATGAAGCTAGATATGCTCAAGGCGTTAAGAGCTCCTAATATGAAAAGCTTCACGCAGGCTGGAATCGCCTGGATGCAGATCTGCTCAGTTGGCAGCTCCTTGGCCTCGGCCAGATAATGTCTGTGCTCCGCCAGCTGTGCGTAAACTTCCTCGTTAACAACGTAGGGACGTTGCAGGCGACGCAGTGCTTCTGTGGCGTCTATGTCCCTTCCACTGGACAGCAATGTTACGGGCGAGTCGATGAAGAACAACGATGCAAAGCATATGCCAAGGAATCCAAACACTGCGCCGAGAATACCAAGTAGTTGATTGGGATTATAGTCCTGGGAATGATTGGAGTCATTGCTCGATGTGGCCGAAATCATGATTTGCAAGAAAATGCCCAAGTTCACGCTCAACTGCTCAGTCGACGCACATATTTGGCCGCGCATGTAGAAAGCCGAGATTTCTCCTGCCAGGGTCAGAGTGGGAGCGAAGAGCAGCCCATTGGCAAGGCCATTCAGGTAGAGAGCGGCCGTTAGAGCATTAAAGTTGCTGTGGCAGCTGGCGCTTATGATTCCGCTGATAAGGGCAAGCATCGAACAAAATATCTGTAAGTGGCCAAGGAAATGTCTCTAAGTGTGCAGCACAGAGATATAGACGTAACAATGGGTCTACCGTGATCGCTCTCGTCGGCAGTTTTCTGGGCACGAACGCACTGATGGCAGCTCCGATTGCTGCTCCGATGAACCAAGCCAGACAAGTATGTAAAGCTAGATAATTGATTTGTCTTGCGCGGAATCCTATGCTCCAGGCCAAGTGCATGCCACCCGAGATGAAAATCACACATGCTGTAACGGATCGGCGGGATCATTTTCGGCAGATCATTTTCATTGATTGCCAATATCGCTGAGCGATCGTACCCACACAGGCAGCATATGCAGCGAAATACACTTCTATTACCCAGTTAGTCTGGGCCCAGTCTGGTATTCAGCTGAGACATGCTGGCGTGGGTAGCTCTAGCAAACCTACCTGCATTCAAAACATTCATTTGTGGCCTATTGATTTGAGTTCGGTTAAAGCAGCCACTGGGCCGTACTAGGGTGGCTGCGGGTGATGGTACTGCTGCTGGCGCCGGATTCTGCCAGTGGGGCTGCGCATAGCTGTGGCTAGGTATTGGCCCGTAGTTCTGCGCTGCATATGCCGGTTGCGGTGGTGGCGGTACCTGTTGGACGTATTGCGGATAATCGTTCTGTGGATTTTGGTGTTGCGAATAACTTGGAGGTCGACAGTTGACGTCTGCTGCCGGGGGGGCCGATGAGAAGTCATAGGGCGGTGGCTCTGATTGTGAATACATTTCCCTCTTCATTCCGCTCTGCAAAAGGAGCCCCGATCAGCGTGCTTGGCGTATAGTTTGCCACTAAAAGCTATCGCAGCTAACCAAACTGTTATAAGCCATAATGTTCAGCCATATAACAGATAACAGTCGAACTTTCGCTGATAAGGCGTAATGAGCGTCAATCACAAACTTTTATGTGGTCAAATACTCACCGTCGCTTCAACTGCGAACGAAACTCTCCTGCGTATCGATATGATAAGGTTCATAAGTAATTTATGGCCATTAGTACACGTTTGAAGGGCGAATGATATCAGTATTTCAGCTGCATACTAACTGAGTCCAAAACCCGTTTGCAGATCGGCAACTGCGATTCGTTTATTCTTGCTTATTTTTATACATTTCTGATTTACAAATATTTGTGTGCGATCTAATAAATATTAACTGAGTTGTCGGTTTCATTTTCGTTTTCATTTTGCAAGTGGATGCATTCGATTAAAAGCCCTTGCTCAGCAGACCCTTGAACTTCTCTTGCGATTCGCGTAGGGTAGTGAGTCGTGTCTCTGGTAAGAGCCAGATGGCCAGAATGAAGCCAAGAAGGGAAAGTCCTCCCATGGTGAAAAAGAAATTTGCACAGTTCGCGAGCTCTTTCCCTACTGATGAGATTATTATAAAGACTAGCATTTCCGCAATGTAAGTGGAAGCTATGAAATGCTGCTTCACACCCAGTGGATAGGCTTCTGAAAGATAGACAGAAGTGGCCGTGAAGGCGACCCCAGCAAACAGCTGGAAAACACACAACAGGACGAACAAGGTAACATAAGTCATAGGAAAGGAATCGTAGAATATTATTCCTATTCCAATGGCCATGCCGCCGCTGACTAGCAAGCCAACAAGCGTCGATTTCTTGCGACCGCCGGAATCCATGGTGAAGCTGGTGATGAGGACTCCCAGGGTACGACAGAGTCCAAATACTAAATATTGCCAGGTAATGGAGCTCTGAGCACGCATGGGTAGAATACTAAGGTAAAGAGCCTCAAAAACTAAGGACGAAAGACTCATGGCATTAAGGGTACGAAGATAGACGAGCCGTAAGAAAGCTGGCAATGCCTGAACAAAGCTCTGGCTGATCGATAAATCCTTGTTCTGAGCCAGATAGCGCTTGTGCTCCTGCAGCTGCTCATACGTCTCCGTGCTGATCGTGTAGGGGCGCTGCAGACGACGCAGTGCATCAGTAGCCTGCTCCTCCTGTCCATTGGCCAGCAATATGACTGGCGATTCGATGCATAGAAAAGCAACACAGAGTGACATCAGTCCATAGATTGCGGACATAACGCCTAGTAAGTTCTGGGTATTAAAGCTATAGCTCGTCGTTCTCCATAATGCTATGAACACGACCTGAACTAAGAATCCTATGTTGTTACTCAAATGCTCTATTGACACAGCGTTCGAGCCCCGCATATAGGCCACGGATACTTCTCCGACCAACGCCATCGCTGGAGCAAATACCATTCCGTTGGCGATTCCATTCAGGTAAAGAGCGGCCTCCGTGGCCCTTATTTTAAAGGACGTGCACGCCATTACAATTCCGCTAATTATCACCAGAATCGCAGCAAAGCACTGTAGAAATGAAAATCATGTATGGGGCCAAAGCAACTTTCCATATACTTACAAATACGATTTTCTTGGGTAGCCTGTTGGCCAGAATGCAGCTGACAACTGCTCCAATAATGCCGCCGATGAACCAGGCCACGATCGTATGCAGCTCCAGAAAGAACCATATACTGCTGCGAAAGCCTATGGCCCAGGCAATGTTCATGCCACCCGAGAGGAAGATGAATGCAGCTGGAATTGTAGAACGTTACGTGCGCAGTTGTCAAACTTCAAGATTGCTTCTTCCCTTATCAAATCTATTTTATTTTATGACCACATGATTAATTTTGAATGTGTCAGTTATAGATACCTGCAGCAGCTGCGTTCGATTGCGGTTTGTTCCTCTGCATTCGGCTAAGCCAGCCTTTGGGCTGCACCACGACCGAGGCGGGCGCCGGCTGTGCTGGGTACTCTGTATAGTCCTGCGGGGGAGTGTAATATTGAGCAGGTGTTGCTGAAGTAAATCCATACGATGGAGGTGCTGATGGCAAACATTTATCGGTCATTTTGACGGATCTTCTCTTTCCTGATGTACCAGCTACAACGTGGTCGAAATGCCGACTACTATTAACTGAAAGCTCAAGTTCATAGACAGCATATTTTTATACCATTTTGACGTAGCCGATAGCAAAACCCGAATAGCCCTGATAAGCGAATTTTGAATTGCGTCTTGCTCACACCGGAGCTTATCAGTGGGCTCACAAAGCGTGCTATACCCAACTAGAACACGTGAAGTAATGACTAATCATAATACTTAAAGTGTTACTATTTAGCTAGATGTGTGCTGCAATTTCTTTTATAAAAGGCGATTAGATATTTGGAAACCCCCAACGAAACAGAGCATATGTCAATATTGGCGAATTCATGTTTTACTTATTGCTGGTTGGCCAGTCCATTGACACCTTTGCTCATACACGGGGTAATAGAGAATTTGTATTTTCTTCCTAAGCACAATATGATATCGCTGTGGCTCAGAAGTCCTCGTTGAACCATTTGCGAATCTTGAACTGCGCCTTTGTGAGTGTCGTCAGCCTCGTCTCTGGCAAGCAGAAGATGCCCAGCAAGAAGAAGCACAAAGAGATGCCACCCAGCGTATAAAAATAGACACTAATGGCGGTGGGCGTCGACGATTCCAAACTGAAAGAAATCCTGACCAGCAGTTCGATTATGTAGAGAAGCGCCACAAGGTACGGCTTGACGGACAATGGAAAGGCCTCGGTCAGATAGACGGCAGAAGCTGCATACGCGACGCCAGCAAAAAATTGAAAGCAAAACAATAACGATAGCGCTGAGATCCGTCGAGGAACATGGCCAAACAAAGTGGCGAACGAAATGGCAAAGACACCGCCAGCGAAGGTCCCGAAAAGCGACGGCTTTTTGCGGCCGCCAGAGTCCATGAGAAGGACCACGCAAAAGGAGCCGATACAGCGCAACGCACCGAACGCTACATAGGGCCAGGTGTGAATGCAGGCGGTTAGCTCCTCGGCAGTTGCGGACAGAGCCCGCCAAATGACTGGCGTCAGGCTGAGCGAGTACAGCAAACGATGCACGGAGACCTTGAGTAGCGGCACCAGGCCCCGCTGCATGCTTTGACACCAGCTCAGATCCCGATTTACAGCCACATAGCGCTTGTGCTCATCCAGCAGCAGGAATGTCTCGCATGTCACTATGGCTGGGCGCTGTAGGTGACGCAGTGCGTCCACCGCTGCTTGCTCGTTGCGCCGCAGTAGCAAATACACGGGTGATTCCACGCAGCAGGTGAGCGCCAGAGCCAGGGCCACGACGCCGCACAGAATGCCGAGCAGGCCATGCACCTGGTCGGCCACTATAGTCCCATTCCAGCCGCTCTGCCAGATCGCGGTGTAGAACAGCAGCACGAAGACGCCAAAATTGTAGCTCAGCTGCTCCAGGGCAGCGGCCAGCAGGCCCCGCATCTCGCACACGGACAGTTCGCCCACAGTGGTCAGGGTGGGCACGAACACGAGACCATTGGCCAAGCCGTCCAAGTAGCGCGCCGCGATGATGGCGTCCGCTTCATCGGGCAGCGAGAGGAACAGCACACCACAGACCAGTACCAGGCACGAGCTAAACACCTGTGGGTCCGCGAGCAGTGTAATGAGGTGAGAGCTCGGTCGACTGATCCAGTCCAGTTATACTCACATAAACGGGTCGCTGTGGTGTGCGGTGCGTCAATGCGGCGCTCAATACGGCTCCAAGCAGCGCAGCGCCATACCAGCAGATTTGCATGTGCAGCTTCACTGTTAGGAGCTTTGTGTGGGCCGAGTGGGCCGCAAAGCCGGCGCCCCATGCCAGACTCATGCCGCCCGACACAAAGACGAGCGAGCCAGCGCCGAGGGCATTCCACTGCGGCTGATTCTTGCGTATCCGGCTTAGCCAACTGTGCTGCTCGGTGGGCTTCCGGTTGGGCTGCCGCTCCTGCTGGAAGGAGAGACGCGACGTTGCTGACTTATCGCCTGTCATTGGCGTACTACCAGGAACTCATTGATCCTATTTATATTTATAAGTCACGCACCGACTGCCACTCCGTTTATACTATATTATCAGCTTATCGCGGGCAATTACCATTCAGTGAAACCAGCTGCCGTTAAGCTCATCAATTCAAACACAAAAAATCAATATAATACCAAATTAAGACTTTTAATTAATAGCTACTATTTCGGTGCCATAAACGTGCATTACTATCCGATAAGCTCTTCGAGTTATGCCCAGGAGCAGCGACTGTGCGCGGCGGTTATTCCATAATTGTCATTCAATAATCACGGTTTGTAGCAATTATGCTCGGCTGGGCTGAGATGCGTGAAGCTTATTTCGATTTTCCTTTTTTCTTTCATTTCGTCTCGCTGCCCAATCGACAACTGTGCGTGGATTTGTATAAAATAATTGAAATAATTAATTGGCCATCGTGCTTCAACAGCTCATCCTCTTCATTTCGATTGTTTGCATAAGCGCGCACTGTTCGCACTGTTTCTGTTTATCTGTCTAATGTTCACTTTGCGTATGTGCACTGCGCCGTCATATCATCAGGCGAGAGTTGATTAAACTGCCACGCCCACTCGGTGTTCCAGCTACCATTGGACTGCCTTTGTTCGCTTATTTACGGGCACCATTGGCCAGCCTCAGAGCCAACAGGCCTGTGTGCTGCCCTGCGGAAAAGTGTCGGACTCATGCGTTGTCTGGGACCCCGAGCCCCGCATAGCCCCCGCCATACCAGCCAAATAAATGCCCGGCTACAGCGGCGAATTGCGCACACGGAATGTGATATAAGGCAAGTGGAAAATGGCGCAGAAACTTTTATCGCAGGTGCTTTTCCTGCCGCTGCTGTGAAATCTCGCTCATCTTTTACAGCAAATTTAAGCGATTTCCGCCCACAGCTGCTGCTGAGGCAGGCTAGGCAAGCCGGGCCCTCAGCATTGGCATCTAAGTTTTCAACGACCAACTAAGTTCGCGATAATGTTTGACTATGTGAGCACATGAAACGCCCACAACGACTGGCGCTGGCACGGGCGGTGGCAATGGCAATGGCACTGTCCGGGACTCGGCGGAACTCTGTTGGGGCTGTGGGGCTCACATTTGGCTGACGTTAAAATAAATTTAATTTTATCGCTACATAAATACATGCCCAGCAACAGACTGACTCGCAGCTCGAGGCTGTAGAGCTGCAGTGCAGCAGGGCTAGGGAACTGCTGCCACAACTAGCTACCAATCGACTTTCCGGGTGACACTTCCGTGGAAGTTTCTTTGTTTTCTTCGGTGCTGTTCGCTTTTTTCCTGTTTTCCTGGCAGCGGCTTGCCACAGTTTTACATTTATTTTGCGAACTGCAAGCCATAAATCCAATAGCCAGCCGTTGAAGTTAAAGTTTTCGGCCTTATCTCTGGACTGATTTGTGGAGGCCAACATAGATATTAATTAGCTAGCTCGGGGGACTCATCCGAGACATGTGTGTACATCATATGAAATGCGTCTCAATTTTATAGCCACTCAAGGCAAAAATATAAATAAATGTTTTATTGATCGCCTTTGCGACCCTCGGCCGTCTCAGCATGGGCCGTTTTTATGCTAACGGAAAATGGCCAATTTGCCGTTTTTAAAAGATTTACGAGCTTGGCCCGATATGCGCATCATAAACATTGCAAAATCCAAATGTTATATCTATTGGAGAAATGAAGAAAGCGTTATCCCTCGACTGGCGTCTATTTAATACACAGGCGGCCATTTAGTAAGCGAAAAGCAAATATATGAGAATGCTCAGCCTGTGCAGCTTGTCTTCTCCTGGGATATACATTAATTGTAGTTATTGTTGCGACTATCGATTGTCGGCTCTTGACTTCAAGGGATCATAGATTTTCCTCAATTGCTTGAACTTGAACTCTCTGTTCATCGGCTTTTTGGTTTATTGTCGAGGTTAGTCGAACATTGGCTGATAGACCAACATAAGCCTGTCCCCATGCATATATATAAACCCGATAAATCCAAAATTAATGTACTGAAATAATAATGCTTTGTTCGTAGTTTCCATTTTTGTAATAGCCTGACCTTTTTGCTATTCCTTATCGAGCTGGGCGAGTGGTAGAGCCCGATGCGCCCTTTAAGGCGACAGGTCATGGGATTTTTATGCTTCCGGCTGAGATTAACATGCAGCCCTCGGCAAATGATATTTATGCAAATTTGCGTGGAGTTTCCCAAAGTCAGATCACAAATTAATTTATCTTAAAAAGGCAACACAAATCCTGATTAACTTCGAGGCATGGAATATGCGACAGCGTATAATAAAAAAGGGCCAAGGAGTTTGCCCGCCAGGGAAACAAAACAATTGTGAAAGCCATATAAGAGCGTATTCATGTGTGTGCACATATCCTTGGGAGCGCGCATGTGGGTGTGTGTGTGTGTGTTGCTTAATGCGTGCTAATAAATTTCAGCAACATTTGTACCTTTTTTTGCGGGGGGGCATGCTTTTATTGTTAACACAAGGCGGCGTGATGCCTACCAAATTCCTTAGCGTTCGCCTCTTGTCCTCGTCGCCATTTTTTGTTGTCTTTATTGCCGGCAGTGCGGATCGCAGCGATTGCTCCGTGCGGCATGCGGCATGCGGCATGCGCCATGCGCCAACGATGCCTGAAAAATGGCAACAATTCATTTGCAGTGCCCTCAGCAGTAAGGAGCAGCAACAACAACACGAATGGTGCCAGTCTCTCGTCAAAGCCCTCGGCAGGAGTCGCTCATGGCGGCGGCTGCGTCGGCTGCGTTGGCTGCTGCTGCTGCTGCTGCTAGTAGCAGTCGTAGCAGTAGCCGTTCGACCAAGTGATTTGTTTTGCTTCGTTGGGCAACAAATCAGAAGATAAACGACATCGATTGTGGAAAACGACATGGTCGCACCAATCTTAAGTCCGCCCCAAAGGGTTCTCAGCCCGGGCCGAGAGCGTGGCGAACGAGGATGGGCACAGCTTCGCGCTGAGATGACGTACGAGTCGTGGAACGCATTCGCGAATGGGAAAAACAACAACATTCGATGTGAAGTGAGCGGACATGCAATTAAAACTGCATTATGCTGCTGGCCACGGCCTGGAGCTGTTGTTTTAACCCCGCTTTACTGGTCATAGTTGTACGTAAACATTTTTATAGTCCGCCGGACGGACCCTAATGCCCTGGCATTGTAATTGTTGTTGCTCTAATTTAATTATGCATAACGAGCGACTTGGGCGGCTGGACGCCTGCAGAGCTCGCAGCGGGGCAGCCAAAGAGGTTTAGAAATAATTGAAAACAATCGGATTAAAATGCGCACAGCGGGGCCCACACAATTGAACCGGTCAAAAGAGCCGGAAATAAAGAAATAATCAACCATTCTACAGGAATTGTGTGTGCTTATGGGTGCGAGTGCGGATATTATGCATATTAAGAGCAATGACCCGCGGGATTACCGAGTAAATAAATGAAAGGTAAACCAACAGCGATTATGGCGGCACGATGACGAACAGTTGCTGCATCGCATGAGGTCTCCAGACCCCAA
>JABVZX010000330.1:4059103-4074311 GCA_020883565.1 Drosophila pachea
TGGGCTGCCAATTTCGAATTCATTTTGGTGCTCAACTGAAAGGAATCAAATGCACTTGGAGCCCTACAGTGAGGAGATAGATACAAATTTAGGAACATGCACATAAGATATCTTTAATAGAAAATGCAAATGTGTAAAAGTAACATGGCATATCTCTGTATATTATGGCTATTTGCGAGCCTTCTTTTTCTCCTTAGAGACATCGGTAGCGCGCGGAATTTCGATTGTCTCAATCAAAGTGTTTTGTTTGCGCCCACTGTTTTCCCTACGGCGTTAATACTAAATTATTATCTCTTTTCTATAGTTAACAGAGTCAAGCGCCTTACAAATTCATTTCGGGCTTCCTAGTCGACGGCTCGAACGGAGAAGACTCCTCGTTAGACAAATCAATTCTGCCATCTTCAGGCAGATTGGGCCCCTCGGAGTTCTTGACCATCATGAAGTATTTGTAGACTGTATAAATGCAGAGCCATTCAGTAACTGAAAAAAAAAGAATTTTATTTAGTAAATGGAGCTTGCCATTTCATTTCGTATTCACTTATGCCCAGGTATAGTAGAGTGAATTCCGCGATCTGCACGCCTTGAACATGGTCGGAAATGGCAATTGTCCAAATGACAAGGAATATATCCATCATAGTGCCAATCACCGAAAACACCAACCAGAAAAGAACGAATCGAACACGTAGCTAAAATTGATTAAGTTTTTTCATTGAATCTCGTGGCAAATTTCTCAACAACTTACCGTGCAGAGTCCGACAAAGAGCAGCATGACCGTGATTAGCCAAAGCAACGAGCCGAAGAATGAAATAAGGGCGTACACCCCGATCTGTGGATTAAGAATTTTTATATGCCGTTGATATCGTAGGCAAGGCAGTAATACGAACATAATAGGTCATCATGATCTTTATGGAATTAACCAGAAAATACAGCGAATGAACCAAATCCAAAGTGGCGATGAAAAGGCAAAGATTCAGCAGACTTATGCCAAACCAAGTTTGACACTTCTCTTCATCGGGAATGTTTCGGCCCATGTTTGTATTCAAAAGTAACACGTAGACTGGCACGATTCTTATATATGTATATATAACAAATATTTTAATGAGAGCAGAATTTCAAAGGCTACTACGGCAAACTTATAGACATAAAGAATATTTGGAATAGGTCTGCATCCAGCATCAAACCAAAAAGGTTTATTCATTTTTTACTTTGTTTCTTTTTATCCGCTTTCTTAGAGCTTTTTTTGGTTACCTTCTTTTGACTTTCTACAAATTAAATATACATAGTGACAATAATCTATGATTTCGAATAGGACTTACGCTTACACAATTTTTCATCCAGGCGCTTCTTCTTTTTCTTCTGGCCTCCCCGTTCGGGCTCATATACATAACGGCAGAGGTCCATACTTAAGTAGTACCTATGTACTAAGTATATACAAGCGATTTCGACAACTGAAATCGGGATGCCATTAGATCACAGATTACAAAAAAAAGGAATAAAAGAAGAATAACAATAGATATCGTACAAGCTCCAACAAATATAATGGTAAATTCACTCAAGTGATCCCAGTCTACTTTTACAGAAGAGACGATTCCCCAAATCAGAAATCCTATATCCACAATAAAACCAGAAGATAAGCCAGATCCGAACAAACAAAGGTCGTCTCTAATAAGAATACAATTGCAATTGATGGCCACTCTCTAAAACTATCCAATTTTAATTGAACTATCAGACCAAATCACGCACCTTCAAGAGCCCCACAAGTAACAGGACCACTATTAGCATCCAAAATATTGTTCCCAATACAGAGTACAAATTAAACTGATAAAGGATGGATTTAACGGTCTTGTAAGCCATTCATAATGTCTCACTCACTCGCTTGACCAGCGAAATGGTCGCGTTGACAACAAAGAAAAGCGCATGGACAAAATCGCATATGGCAATCGCAAGACATATTTTCCATACATTTGTATATAGGAAAGTCGCAAGTTTTGAATATCCTTTGATTTTTGACGATTTCTTTTTCTTTTTGTCCACGGCCATACTTCAAGGTTCACCTAGCAGTGAATTCAAAATATTAACATAGGTGATCGATAAAGCAAAGTTGATGGAGTTAAGTAAAATATTTTTAATATAATAAAAAAAAACACGCATACATTTATGGTGCAAATATATAACATTCATAATTGAATATGTATTAAGCGCCAAAAGTAAAATAATGTTAATCGTCTTTTATTTAACATTTCTCAAACAGCTGTTTCTACAATATGTGGCAACGCTTGTACATGTTAGTTGCAGTAAACTGTAAAGGTGAAGTCTAACTGTCCAAGCGAGGCACTGTTGACATTAAAAGAAATTATGTTGAAGAACTAAATCATGCCAATCTTCATTGAAACGTAAGTAAGAATTATACAATACTTATTTGCTTAAACTGCCCGAAAAGTAACTTGACTATGTGGCTCTTGCACTAAAGTGGCTAGTATTCATATAATCTCGCGTCATTTTTCGCCACGGTTTTACGTTTTCCAACACTGAATTTGTAAAACAAAGTTTCATCGAAACACATTTCCCAAATGGGGCCGCCGAAAAAGTCTAAAAAGGAAAGAGGTTCCAGCGATAAAGTCGGTAAGAATCAGTAGCGCCAGAGAAAAATGAAAGTCTGGTAAAACTGAAACGCCTTCACAGCCAAGAGACGCCGTGTAGAAGATGAAGCATTCACCCAGCTAGCGGAGGACAATGACAGCATGGACAATGCTAGTGAGTCGGATGGCGTGCCTGGCGCGGCATCCAAGAATGCCGAAACCAACGACGAAAACACCAATACGGATGAGTACGGCGCAAAAGATTACCGTACCCAAATGCAGTTGCGTCCAGACCATGCGAACCGTCCATTGTGGGTAGCGCCAAATGGTCACGTCTTCCTTGAATCCTTCTCTCCTGTTTACAAACATGCTCATGACTTTCTAATTGCTATTTCGGAACCAGTCTGTCGTCCCGAGCACATACACGAGTATAAGTTAACAGCATACAGCTTGTATGCCGCTGTATCTGTGGGATTGCAGACGCACGACATTGTTGAATATCTTAAGCGATTGAGTAAGACGTCTATTCCTGACGGCATTCTAGAATTTATACGTCTTTGTACACTATCCTATGGAAAGGTGAAACTTGTTCTAAAGCATAACAAGTACTTCATTGAATCGCCGCATCCGGAAGTGTTGCAAAAGCTGCTTAAAGATCCGGTGATACAGAAATGTCGACTCATACGCAATGAGGGTGAAGATTTCATACAGGGCACAATGGATGGCAAAGCCATTACTCAGTTCGGTACGAAAATACCAGCTTCAGATGATAAACCACCTGAAGATGCTGCCGGCACTTCAGCAGCAGCAACTGCAACCGCAACAGAAGGAGGCGCTGCAGCTGCTGCAGTTCCCGAAGACATTACAGACTTTTACGAAAAAATCGACAAGGAAGAAGAAGATGAAGATGAAGTCAATCTCAAAACCGTTTCGTTTGAAGTAGCTCAGGAGAAAATTGAGCTTATACAAAAACGTTGCATTGAAATCGAACATCCGCTGCTGGCAGAGTATGATTTTCGCAACGATACACACAATCCTGATATTAATATAGATCTGAAGCCTGCTGCCGTGCTGCGTCCTTACCAGGAAAAGAGTTTGCGCAAGATGTTTGGCAATGGTAGAGCACGTTCAGGCGTTATTGTGCTGCCATGTGGCGCTGGCAAATCTTTGGTAGGCGTCACAGCATGTTGTACGGTGCGTAAGCGTGCTTTGGTTCTATGCAACAGCGGTGTGTCAGTAGAACAGTGGAAACAGCAATTCAAAATGTGGTCCACTGCTGATGACAGTATGATTTGTCGCTTCACATCCGAAGCGAAAGACAAACCCATGGGCTGTGGCATACTGGTTACCACATACTCTATGATTACTCACACACAAAAGCGTTCGTGGGAGGCGGAACAAACCATGCGCTGGCTACAAGAGCAGGAATGGGGAATCATGGTTCTAGATGAAGTGCACACTATACCCGCAAAGATGTTCAGACGTGTTCTGACCATCGTCCAGTCGCACTGCAAACTTGGTTTGACAGCCACGTTACTACGTGAGGACGACAAAATTGCAGATCTGAATTTCCTGATTGGACCGAAGTTGTATGAAGCCAATTGGTTAGAGCTTCAGAAGAAGGGCTTTATCGCACGTGTTCAGTGTGCCGAGGTATGGTGTCCCATGTCGCCGGAGTTCTATAGGGAATATCTAACCACAAAGACTTCAAAGAAAATGTTACTCTATGTGATGAATCCTTCAAAGTTCCGCAGCTGCCAATTCCTGATCAAATACCATGAGAAACGAGGCGATAAGACGATTGTCTTTTCCGACAATGTTTTTGCCTTGAAGCACTATGCCATAAAGATGAACAAGCCATTCATCTATGGACCCACATCCCAAAATGAGCGGATACAAATTCTACAGAACTTCAAGTTTAATGCAAAAGTATGTAAGGAGTAGAACTCAAACTGCTTTGATTTCATTTCTCCCCCTTTTAATTGCAGGTCAACACCATTTTTGTGTCAAAAGTGGCCGATACTAGTTTTGATCTGCCCGAGGCGAATGTTCTCATTCAGATTTCATCTCACGGCGGTTCACGTCGTCAGGAGGCACAGCGCTTGGGTCGCATTCTGCGCGCTAAAAAGGGTGCCATTGCCGAGGAGTACAATGCATTCTTTTACACACTTGTTTCGCAGGACACAATGGAAATGAGCTATTCGCGCAAGCGCCAACGTTTTCTTGTCAATCAGGGTTACAGTTATAAGGTTATCACACATCTAAAAGGCATGGACACCGATACCGATCTTATGTACGGCACGCAGGAAGAGCAGGGTCAGCTGCTGCAATTGGTATTGTCCGCCTCCGATCTGGATTGTGAGGATGAAAAGGTGCCAGGAGAGCCTGGCTATCGTCCCAGTAATTCCAGTGGTGGCACCGTCAAACGTGCTGGCGGCCTCAGTTCCATGTCTGGCGGTGATGATGCCATATACTATGAGCATCGTCGCAAGAATGTTGGCAGTGTACATCCTTTGTTTAAGAAATTTAGAGGATAACTGGCTGTTCAGATCTGAATAAAAACATCTCAGTTAAATAAAGTTGTTTTCTCGCTGCGTTCACAAAAGTGAATCATATATGGTTCGAGTGTAATCAACTGTTAAATGCTGTTTACTTTTTTCTTTCAGACAAAACGCTAGCAAAGGCGAATGGGCCATCATTGAGTTGCAGGGCGACCTGGAGGTGCGCAGCAATCGAAGCATGAACGGTCAGTTCATAGGTGACCTGTACTATAACAAATATGGACAACCAGTACGTAGATTTAATGACTAACTGGCAACTGGATTCACAGATGACATCCTTATTTACAGATACTCATTATTGGCCACCACATTCTGCAAGGACGTGAGCAGAAACTAGACAAGCCCTTTGCAGTGATAGAGAGAACAAAGCCCAACTGTGAACAGCATCTTCTGGACACAACAGAGCACAAGACTCGGCAGCAAGCCGCGTACACCGTGCGAGCCATATGCACAAAGAAGCTTATCTTTAAGTCCCGGCCCAAGCCAATCATAGCAAATGTGGCGAAAACAGTCTAAATGCTGATGGTCACTCAAGTGAATGTGTATTTAGAATTGATTAGTATATGATATTTATGCAAATTAAACAATTTCCATTTCTCGCTCTATGCCCACAAATTTCAGCTGTTCTGTGGGTCCATATCTGTAATCAAAGAACAGTTCTTCGCCAGGCTGTATGGCACGCTTGGCAAAAATACCGATGCGATGATCGCCAGTGACCATCATGACCTTGGCATAGCAGTTTGGATTGATTGAATGATTGGCAAAGCGAATTTTGTTGCCTTTTCGAGTGGCGTCCACAACAAAATCGTTGTTCAAATTGAACAAAAACGAGCACATGTATTTGTCGTATACCTTTCCACGACGATCGGCCTCATCCTGCGAAATAATCTCACCGCAATACTCTGAGATGAACTCGTTCTTCTGTGCTCCCTCTTTCAGAAAAATGCCCCAACCAGCAATATCCGAAGGCGCCATCAGCAAATGTTTATCTGCAACAGGGATGCATTGGGTTATTATTTTTTTGGAATAGTTTGCTGAAAACACATTACTTACGCAGTCCGCGCTGTACGCACACATTCTTGCACGTTATTTTGGTCAACTTAAACTGATCAGCACCGCAAGCCTGGCACAAGTCAGGATCGCACTCTCGTACCGCCAAGTAGCAAGGGCATTGCTTGGTATTACACTGCGCCTTGCACCGGCAGCCGGGAAAACGATTTTGACAGTCGCTGCTGCAGTTGCAGAACTTCTCGCAAAAGTTCTGCGTCTGTATACAGGAACAATTCATGTCGCACGGACCCGCGTGATCGCAGGGCGTATAGTTGTACACGTGATTGGACGAGGAGTCCTTCTTAAGCTGTATCTTACGGCAATGTAGCGACCACAAGCGCTGTTTCTTCTTCTTCTTCCGGGGTGGAGTAAAGTCTTGACGCAAATCTTCAAAGTTAAACTCAGCAGCCTCTTTCTGTGCAAACTCATACACCTGGCGGCAAGTCTTGGTGAGCATATTGTGTGCAATGGCACAATAATTCTTCAAATACACCTTATGGAGTACTCTGAACAGCGCTTGGTCAGCGCCAGTCCAAACGCATTGGGTGCTGGTAATATTCATCATGCCAGCTGGAACAAAAAGACTTAATTTAAGTAGGAGAGAGAATCTCATAAGCTTACCCATAATCGAGTTGATTTCAGCACTGTTCACAGCAATGCTATTTTCCTTTCCATTTTCGGGGTTGAAATCCTTGTTGCTGAACTGACTATTACTGTCATTGCTATCCTCAGAGCTGGCCTCGTTGCAAGAGTCTATAGGCGGAGTCTTACTATCAGCGGCAAGCTTCTCTTTCATCCCATCCTGTTAACACATCGAATGAATTATTTTGAACGTTCCACAACCAACGCATTGCCAACTTACGATAAGCATGTAGCAGGAATTACTGCAAGGCTCCGCAAAGGTCTTCAGTTCAGGGTAGCGACGCTTCTGCAAATTGGGTCCAGCATGTCCTTGCAAGCCTGTGAATCAAAAATGCAACAATTAAAAGAAAGTTGAATGCCAAAAAGAGCATATGACCATGAGACGTTTGGGGTTAGAACATGAGTCAGATTCGTTACTTAACGAGGGATGCAAAAGCCGCACGAAATGAGGCGAGAAACACCAAGAAAATTTTGAGACAAGACAATATTGCCGAATTCCACAGAGATTAAGTATTTATATATATATTTTATATAGGAAAGATTGATGATGATGTGGCGCAAGGCGACATTTGGGCCTAGGCGGCATGAGTGTAGGTGCGTGTGGTTATCGAAAACAACAACTACAACAACGACTCACCCTGGACATGGTGACCTAAATTGCAGTTATTTATTTATACAAAATTTAAATAGGTATTTTTAGACAAAAGGAATGTTTTGCAACAATTTTTGTTTGTTTTCCAAATAAAGAGAAAAAGCAAAAACAAAAGTTTATTAAAAGTAACCCAACTGGAGGCAAACACACAAAGATTCCACTTACGGTGAAGGAAGCAATCGTATTTGAAGCACCGACGGCAAAACAATGTATGAAACGAGTGCATAGTTCGTTCACGTGAGACACTTTCTGCCTTAATGCCATCGATGTTAGGCGTACATTCCTGAGGACGCTCGGGATCCTGGTGTTCAGTGAGCTCGATATACCTGGATAGTGAAATAAGTTAAGTGCGTCATTGCACAATTTCAAGCTCGCACTTACTTTTCCTTAAGTTCTTGAGCAGTGCCCTTATCGGGAAAGTTGGCACTGATTGCTTGAAATATGATGGGTGCAGGAAAAGGTAGTTTTTCCTTTACTTTCTCCACTTTGCACTTAGTATCAGGAGTAGGTGCAGTGGAGGAATCCTCCTTATCTTTATCAGATGAAGAAGCTTCGCTGATAGGCCCAATTACCGGTGGTGTTTCTTTTTTCTCTTCTTCCTCCTTTAGCTTTGAAGTCGTTGCAGTCTCTGCTTTTACAGACGTACCCGCTGAAGTCTCTTCTAACTCTTTGTTGTGCGAACGCATTAATGCATGAACCAATTCCACAAATATGGCATCATCCATAAATGATGGATCCTTATCGCCGTGTACTTTGCCGTCATAATTCTTGATCAACTCCTCTATGAACTTCCCATCCTTATCTAAAACTTCATCACCCATATACGGAATGTTGTGCAGAACCGTCTCATCCTCGACCATGAAGTTTTGCTGGGTGGGCGCCCATGTATACATTGTAGGTATGGGTGTAACAGCGTTGATCACACAAATAGGCACGCGCTGTGGCCCACTGTTAGCACCGTTATAACTGATAACCTCAGCACGTTTCACGCAATCCACATGCGGTGGATCATATGGTTTTGCCTGCCATACCTTCGAATCACAATATAAATCCTGCACATTGTGGTTGTGCTCGTCCCTGTGCAGCACGAAATTGTAAAGTTAAGCACCTAGTGATACTGTTTTTCCGGCATTGTCAATTTACCAATTTTTTATCCATGCCTCTTTAATTTCGTCAGCACGTTTATAGCGCTTCTGCTGACGTATTTTCATATACTCTAATTTCACCAAGCGTTTCCATTCTTTAGTACTCATATTTAACAAAATCTTTTCAGCAAACTATTTATGGCGGACTCGTAGTGCTGGCTAACATACTAATTATGGCGGACTCGTAGTGCTGGCTAACATATTTATGTTAACAAAAAGTAGTGTTGGAATTCGACAAAAAGTAGTGTTTTGAAAAAGCAGTCATTAAAACAATCAGCTGGCACTTGTTTACCTCACATGAAATTTCCGACATTTTGTATTTACGTTTAGTTTATGGTATTTATTTTTTGGTATTAATATTTGGCATTATTTAGGATTAAAATTATCACAAAAACAAATTAAATGTAAAATCTTATCAAAATAAAGGAAAAAATTACAAAAATAAACTGGACAATTTCAAACTCATCAAAACAGCCACGAGCATCGAGGAAATTGGCGTTATGGAACCATCTGCTTGCGAAGACTTGAAGGCGTTCGAGCGGCGTTTGACCGAAGTGGTTTCATCGTACAAGCCTTCCACCTTCCGTTGGCGCAGTAAGAATAACAAAGTCCATGTTAAGTTAAAGTTTCTTACAATTTTCTATTCTATTACTGAACAGTCATATTATCTGCATTATCCGTATGTACGGCAATCAGTGCCTGGTACTGGTTGAAAGATCCACGAACAACAGTTGTGCCGCTCACTGAATCGCTATGGATACACCCAATCTTCACAGTGGCCACGGTCACTCTAATAGTACTATTCATTTTGGGCATACAGAAATTAGTCGTTGCACCTCAAATAATCACGTCGCGGACGCGATCCGTGCTCACCGATTTTGCCCTGGACTTAGATCCACATACTGGAAAATTAATACTAAAGCCGCGCCAGAGTAATAACAATGGAACCAACACATGAAGAGCTCCTTATAGAAACGTATTTAACTTGACTTGCCCCACAATTATTAATTTTGCTCTGATGAGTGCTTACAAGCTGATCGTTTAGTTTAATCTAACTAATTAAGTACCCTTTATTTGATTAAATTATATAAAATATCTATTTTACAATGTAGATGTTTTGATATTAACGTTTTTCTTTTTGCTGTTATGAGAAATATAAATAATTTAATTTACAAGTGAAAATGAAATCATTTAGAAGTAGAGGATTTGTATTATATTCGATCGCTTATCTTCGGACTCGTTATGCAATTGACTTTTTAGTGGAACGTGTGCCTGGCCAATCCGCAAATTCTATATTGCCTATTAGTATTTATTATACACATGTTCGGCATCGGCCCATAACCGAGCCAATTATATTACCACCTGTTCAGCATAGTGGGAAAACCCTCATCAAATCATTTCGATCGACTATAAATACTCCGGCCGGAGTACTGTTTGGCAACATTAGCTACTCGGTCACCATTCAAGCAGCATCATGAAGATCTTCTTTCTGGCCTTACTCGTCCTGGGTGCAGTCTTCAGCTTGACAACAGGCAAGATATATTAAAGCAAATGAGCTTGCAGCTCTAACCACATAAATATCATTCCATTACAGCCTTCGCCCATGGTGATCTTCCAAAGGAGGAACACGACCACCGTCATAAGTTCGTGCGTAACGTATTCGATACGGATACCGATGACGCTGGCAACAAAGAGGCAAAAGTCTGTTGCGGCTGATTCACCGTTCGACCATGCTGTCCCAAGGTAACGCCATGTACTACAAATAAACAAGCAATTTTTTGAACATATAAAAGCTTACAATCAATTCATTTCAATGGGTCTGTACAAGTGCGAGGGAACTGAGCTTATTTCGGTAAATGGGAAACATGTTTTTTAAACTAAACCCTCTCATGTCCTCCTACCGAAATAGATTCATAGGCTTCTCCCTTAAAAAGACATTCAATATATAGTAAGTGTTCGTCTTGATACCCTGCAGAGAATCCTTTTTGCCCTGTATATAGTAGCAAAAATATTATATTGTCTTGCCCACAATATCAATTATGTGATAATAATTATAATTAATATTAATTAGTTATATGCCCGTCAGGGGCAATTCTGCGAAACAGTTTGATTAAAATCCCGCAACTGTTATGTTAATGAAGTCAATTGAGTATTAGCGACCTATAACTAATTGGGGCTCGTAATATTCCATAGTTGTGAAAGAGATGCACGATGTGCGCTGTCCTCTTTCAATCTACTGAAGATTCACGGTAGCACGACACCGAGAAGGAGATAGACATATGTTGCATATAATAGAAAAGGACATTGCTGCGGCTCATCAGCATATCTTATTATCATGTACAGACTCATAGAATAGAAAAGGTTCATATGCAGTTTATCCCAATTTTAACTAATGATTTTAGTTTATTTTTGTTTTGATTTCGTATTTGTATTTTTTTTTTTTCAATTGCAATACAAGTTTTTCATATATATTTCTATTCTGTGTAAATCTTAAATTATTATTGCGCAGCGCTCGTCTGTAATCAGACATACAAAGACATTCGTTTCAATATGTTTATCAAATCTTTTTTTGTTCAGAGTGAAAATATAAATGCATCTGCGTATTTACTGCGTGTGGTTCAGATTTTTTTGTTTTTGTTTTTTGTTTTTTTTTTTTTTTTTTTTTTTTTTAGTTTGTTCAGTTTGTTCAGGCCATTTCAGTTGGTATGTCTTGTTATCTTTCGATTTGTTTATAATTAATTGTAATTGTATATAGTCATGTACAAAAAAATATGCTAGAATTTATTTAAAAATGTATTTAAGTTTATAATCTCTGGTTAGTAGTTGAAATTGAAATTTAGGATATTCATCTCTATCGTACTTCATTTTGCGCTAATTTCTCGTTTGTTATTCAATTTGCAATAGTTTTGTTCATTACTTAATATTAGTGCTAGATTATGAACTAAATATTGTTTTGTTGCTGGTTGTTATTGATATATTTCCATTTTTACTTCACAAGGAGGCGCTAAACCATACAAAAAATATATTTATTTATTACAAATTACAGAGTACAAATTAATACGAAAAATGTTGGAAATGCATAAATTAAACTAAATGCTGCCTCCTTTCTACACAACACTCACACAATTTAAACATAATAATTCTATTATTATATATATATATATACTCGTAGTAGAAGCCTATTAATTACATAAATAATAAACCGTTTAAATCTTTAAACAAAGTTAACGTTATAAATTTTACACATAAACAAAACGATTTGGCTTGCTTCTCGCCACACTCCGGCATTATGCGGCTAGCATATTACGTATGTTTTTGGGCGTGTTCTCCTCATTTAGGTGTTTCGTCGTGTATCGCAGTGCATTAAGCAACGGCTCCGCCTTTATCGCCGGCTGTGCCTGCAGGAGTCGCACACATCCTTTCACGTCTACATGGGCGCCACGTGCAAAGGCCCCCACGGGATGCACGTGATCGTAGAGTATGACCAGTCCGACCATAACGCGCAGCACCAGCATTTGTGTCTCTTCCCGTTCGATTTGTTGCAGCAATTTTCTGCAGTATATATTATGCACAAAAATTTCTATTAATATTCCATAAATAATTATTGCTCTTACTGCAACTTACGGATTCTCCAGCATTCGTAGGCACACCTTGGCCATTGTGCCAAGCGTTTCTGTCGTATTTTGCACATCATCCGCATTATCGTTAACAAACTTCGACGTCGCCTCGCTCAGCACCTTGAGCATGGGCGTGGCATGTGCATAGAAGAGCGACATACGATTCGCCAGCTCCGTACTGACCAGCATATTTTCCGTGGAGTCCACGCGTTGTCGACTCACGATGCGCCTGTAGTAGCTGAAGTCGTTCTGTATGGCGGGTGTTTTCATCTGCAAGCATATGATATATATTCACATTATCTTAGCTGTTTAACGTATTTGTTCTCTTGTTTTTCTCAATTCCCACATTCAAACCGACTAACCCAGCACAAGGAGCACGCAGCACACAATGAACTGCTTGTTACAGAGTGCAGCCGAGAGTGTTACTGCTTGCTAATTTCGTTTTGGGAACGTGCACTGCTTTGCCGGCTGCTGTAATCGCGAATAGACTAATTTTATCTAATTGCAATACGTGACACCGCAATCGGGTTTAATTTTTTTTTTTGTATAATTTACAGCCAGGCCCAAAACCGAGTTTTCGCGTACATTTGATGAGGCGTCAGCGACTATTTAGCTGTCAGGGCTGCACTGGAGTCGTGCGTGAGAAAAACTTCAGAGAGCTGCCGCCTGGCCGGCCTAATAGCAAACTTGCAGTGCCTCATCATTTACCTTGGAGAAGTGCTCGAAACATGAAAATTTTTTATATACTATATACTCAAAAGCGAACAAAACTTTATATAAATACGTTATTAGCATAAATCGTTCTAACAGTAAGTAACAATGCGGCAACCTGAACGGATCAGCAGCTTCGCCAGCTTTCAGTGGGTGAGTCTAGTTTGTGTACAGTTGAATCTATTTTTATACACAGAGATGATTAATTTTTACTAAGATTGTGTAACACTGCCGTGCTTACAGTTGATACTTGGCGCGTTGTTAGTGGCACTCGGCCAAGCAGCATCTCAATATGCGTCATCACCATATAACGGTCACTTTGATGGCTATAATCAACAATCAGTGCAGCAGCTGCAACAATTTGGCTACGCGGACACATCACTGACCTACAATCCGGTCTATCCTGCACCTGTGCAGTCCAGGTGGTCCGGTGCGCCCATTGTTGTAAATGACGAGGCCAATGTGCTCGACGAGGAACGTCAGCAGCGGCAGGAACGTCAATATTTCCCCATTAATTACTACAACAATAGAGAGCCATATGCCAGGCCGGACAGCAGGAGCCCCAATTGGATCAACAGCCACAACAACAATCACACACCCACACGTGCTGCCAATCACAACTACGACAATGGCGCCTACCACTACACTCAGCCACAACAAGAGCTGGAGTCGCGTGAATTGCTCACGGTGGCCGATTCCCGCCGCCCCGAGAACCAAATAGTTCATATAGGCGGCAGCCGTTCCCTGGCTAACAGCAATGCCAACGGCAACAACTATGAGCAAGAGGCCCTCCCACTAAGTCGGCACGAATTCCAAGCTAAATACGCCAAACACTACTCCGACTACTTGCGCAAGTATCCCTACAGATTGCAGCCATATTACAACACGTTTGATGAAAAATGATCCACACACACACACACACGCAACTGTACAAGACAATGCCTATATCCGTGTGAGGAAGCCTTGGCCAAGTGGGGAACACTTCGGAAACCACTGACTCAAGAGGAAGAGGAGTCAAGCTAAGCTTTTTGAAATGTTATTCTATTATTACTAGAGGTAATTCCATTTTTTTTTTACATGTATCAGATATATAATATATATATATATATATTAATTTTTTTTTTTATTAAAATATATATAATTTGTTATTCGTTTTCAATGAAATCTTGGCTGTCCACTTCTGAGACGGTCTTGTACCAACTCGATCAATAAAAAGTGTAGCATACTTTGGGGCACACTCCAAAAAAAGGGAGCAAGCACCCTTAGCAACCGCAAAGCGGAAAAGCAGGAAAGCGGGAAAGCGGGAAAGCGGCAATCGCATGGAAACGGAAGTGCCAGTTACCATTACAGTTAGTTGGTAAGGCACGTTTGGACCCTACAAATGCGCATATGAAGTGCCTATACATAATGCAACTACAAGTGCATATGTGTGCATATGTGTGAGCCTATGTTCGCCTGTGTTACTGTGCACACTTAAACATAGCAACAGCTACGTCATCGCGCCGAACATCCTTATTATCAACTTCATCACACGAATTTGCCGACATGAGCTAGAATCAAGCGATGACGTTGCCCTCTATCGAACTGTTCTGGCCCCCCCAACGACCCAACCCAGTCGACTCCAATTCATAAAAGTTTTACAGCACGTAAACGAGCGATGGGAAAATGTGCAAGCACAGATTTTCGAAAACATTAATCGATTTACGTTTGATTCAGAGGCAAGGAGGCAACCCCTTTGCACACAGCAGCAGGAAGCAGTGAAAGGGACTGTGAACCAACCAGCTGAAATTCTAACCTACATTAGGTTCAATTGGTCAAGCATTAACTGTTGCTGCAGACAATTCAAGGACTGGACATTGCTGCTGCCTCTGGCAGCTATTCGCACAGCTCGCATAGTTTAAGGGCCCGATAACAACTTGCTATAGCTTGGGCTATAAAGGAGTGAGAAGTACTTCGACTTCGGCGCATTTCCACCAGAGGCTGCCCCGAAGGATTCGTTAATATTGTTTACCTATTTCTGGGATAGATATTTGTATAAACAGATCTCAATTATTTTCAATATGCTGTGGGCTATTTACTAAAGCTGTACTCTTCCCCTCTGTAAAGCGTTCCGCTCTGCGTGCCCACTGAAGCGTCGACATTGGCCGTTTTAATGGGTGCGTGTATGCGCTCCAAATGAGGCTTCACTGTAGAACGCATGCAGCAGAGTCGAAGATATTTCATCAATGAGCAGCAGCACGCGCTCGCCTTA
>JABVZX010000330.1:4134657-4146011 GCA_020883565.1 Drosophila pachea
AGTGAACAAAGAGCACAAAGGATGCGCACTTTATGGCCCCGACGATGAGCGACAGCTAAAAACCGACCGCCGACTGTTTCCGTGTCCATCGGGGCATTTTGGATATTATTGTTATGATTATTGAATGTTTGTGGGTCGCCCGTACAAATTTATTTTTATTGTCTAGACCCTCGAAACGCAGACTGGACGACAAAGACGACAGTTTAAAGATTTTCGATGAGCCGGAACCGCCGAGGACCTTTGCAATATGTATAAATATGTGGATAAGTATATAACGAAACTTGGTCAATATGCATAAAACGAAAGACAGTAAATGAAAAACCGACACTCTTTCTTATCTAATGCAATCCACATTCAGTCATTAGGCATCAGTATATCCGGTAATTCGACTAGCTTTGCAGAAGCCAGGCTCAGCATTTCCGCTTAGGCGCTGGCTGACCTAAGTGCACTCACTTCCTATTTGCTCTGACTCAGGCAATTAGTGAGCCTGTACAGGAGCCACAGACCAGACGGATTTGTGTGATTAGCCAATCTGTACGAGTCTTCAATTTTCATTCATTGCCTGCTCATGCTCACGGAAAAACCCGCGAAAAATATGAGCAGTCATTCACTAATTACTGCCCCTTGGCTTAAATTCTGATTTGTTTTCTTTCGCAACGCGCTTAACATTTCCATATAAACAACGAGGCGAAGCTTACACTTTGCACGAGAATCAGACACATAGATTTATTGTTGCTGTTGCTTTGGGCTTTGAATGGTTTACATGTTACATGTTACATCTTATTTAAATGGAATATGCGAATTTATCACACGCAAGCCACATATATTGTACAATATTATCTTATCAATCTAATTATATGATTTATTTGCTTTTTGTTGTTAATTCGGTTTAACATGTATGTAAATTTTTTTTATTAATTTTTTTTTTAGAGTATATGTAGTTTATTTTCTTTTATTTGTTTATCACAGCTATACATGTAGATATAAATTATTAATACAAAATTTGAATTATCTTGTGTAATTTTCGGTTTTAAATATATGGTTTACACAGAAGCTTTACACACACACGCACATACACACTATACAATTGCAAGAAACAAGTTAAAAAAAAAAAAATTCAACACGAAAAATGTTGATAAAAGTGGAGATTATCGATAGAATACATATATAACAACATTTCAGCAATACCGACACAAACAAAAACAAAATTAAAAAAATAATAACACTGAAGGCCCAACACGTAATTGATATGTAGCTGCCCAACTCCGACTCCGACTCCGACTCCGACGCCGACACCGACTCCACAGTTCCAGATCCAGTTTTACGACAGCTCAAAGCCTGTATTACTGCTAATGGCATAGCGCAGTTTATCCCGCAGCGTGGATTTCTTCTGATAGTTGGGCAACTTCAGCAGGTTAAAGCAAGTGGAGGAAGTGGGCAGACGATTGAGTGGATCCTTTTTACGTATCGTGAAAAAGCCACGTATAACACTGCCTATGGTATCACCAGTGTCCTCATCATCGCCCACCTCAACGCAACGAATGGAAAATGGTGGCTCAAGATGAGCAAAGCCCAGCAGAGGTGGCTTGGAGCAGCTGGTGACAAACTAGAAAAGCGTTTGATTACAAGTAATTCGCAAACAACTTACGCAGCGACAAACCTTTAGAAAGAGTTTTCGTTCATCCTCTGTGAAATCCCTGGCTAGTATATCCCACAGCCAGTAGATAACACGATGGGCATCATGAAATCCTCCGTAATACTGTGTATGCTTACGCAAATCTCGCAAATCCAATGGCACTGTATCACCCGATATAAGGCGCTGCAATTCCGGTGGCGAAAATAACGATAGCCATTCGGGATTTATAATGCTTCGAAAGCCACGATTGAACGCCTGCGTCTGCTCACGTATTTGGGTATTCATATGGAAGTAGGCCATGTAGTGTATATAGACCAGCTTGTTGTGATCGTTCACAACACGTGCTTTGCCACCGGGGTGAAGTTCATGTGTGACAATCTTTCCCATAACATCTTGATCCACGGAAAAAGTTAAATTTAAATCGGCCACATCCTGTTTGTAATGTTTTATAAAGGTAAGGCTGCGATAAAGTTCCTTGTCGAGCGATGGTAGTTCGTCTATGCAAGAGTAAAGCGCTTGCTGTGTTTGACCCAGCAGCTGCGACAGGAAGAATGAAGCAAACGGGACATCCACCACGATACCCTCATAAACAGCCTTGCCAAGCATTCGACCGACAAATTCAAAGAGCTGCAAATGATGATCCTGCACGTACGAAATAGGCGATGGATACAACCTCTGATCTGAGGTGGTATCAAATAGATATAGCGATGGATCAAACACTTTCTTTATGGTCTCCTCGAGAAACTCCTTGAAAACGCCATCTTGATCAATGCCTGCCTCGTGAAGTCCCTGCTGATTGATAAAACGGACGCGTATCACACCTTTCAAGGCATGTGTTGGCTGTGCTGCCAACTGGCGATAGCCATCTTCAACAATCCGGTCACGGTGTATTGTTATCCGAGCTGACCGCGGCGAAGCACATGCGCTCTCTGTCAAACCCATGACAACCTTCTCGTTCTGCACGAACTTTCTGAACAACTTAACGCGGTCCTCATGAGGTATAATGTGCGGCATTTTGGCCAACAATAACATGGCATTTCGCTTACCCTTCTCCAAATCATTAATGAATGTCGATGGTTTCACCTCTGGTATTAGCCAGTGATTGGCTGGTGTGAATGAACGCCGGCAATCGCGACGGTACAAACAAAGCAGTAAAGTATGAAGCGAGACAAACACGGGAGTATTTATAATATTTTTGGCACCTAGAGCAAAAATTTCACTTCATTAATCAATTTTATACACAATTTGCAATATGCATACCCATGATGTTGTCATTGATCAATTTATACAATATATTATTGAGGAAATAAGTTAGCATGACGTAGTCGTTTAAACGAAAGGGTTTCTGCTCCGTGTACATTTCATACTCATCCAGAATACTGTCAAAGAGAGGAAGTTAAATACAATAATTATGGAGCATATTTATCGAGCAGATCTCACGTCACGTAATGCGTCATGCAGTCACAGAAAAGCATCAACATAGCTATCTGTGGCTTTTGCACCAACGACTCGCATCTCAAAAGATCCAGATATTCCTTCAAGCCACAATTGGGCCCCAAAGAAGTAAGCAGTAGCCAAATGTCGTACAACACATTGTCGTTGTAGCATATGCCGGTTAAAATATCTAGCTTCATTTGGGAGAGTGTACTCAAGGCAGCATAATACATGCCACAAATTCGTGACGCCTGAACCACATCGTCGCTGTCGAGCTTACGCCATTGTATCTTTGGCTGTTTGCTGGATGCCGTAAACAGCAAGCCACCGCCACGTGTAGAGCTTCGTTCCAGAGCTCGTCGCAACAAATTGCTGGTTGATGGCTGCTGCGGCGATTGAAACTCGATGCGTTCGTAATTCTCGTTGATTGTCTTTAGCAAGTCACCTAGAAGTAGCTTTGTGCAGCGATGATCCCACAACATATGAAACTGTTTCTTAATCAAGGGAACATTCTGATTTTGTGCCGGTTCAGAACATGGTGTGTGCCAGCCAAGCAGCTCATGCCACTGTGTAAAGACGCCTTTAGTAGTAACCGTATTTGGTATTAGTTCCAGCAAAGATGTGGTAGTTTCCTGTGCAAAACATATTGAACAGAACGGGATAAAATGAAACTGTATTTACCTTGTACTTATTTTTACTTACAGTCAACAATGGATAAGCCAATTTCTTAGCTTCAGCTAAATTTTCAATATTAAACAAATTTACTAGATTGCCCAAGTAAGCCAATGATTTGGTCCCTGATATGCTGGCTGCGAATTCCTCAAACCATTGCGAGTCCTCTGATATGGTTAGTGCGCGCTTTAACAATGAAATCGAACTAAATTGATCGAAACACTGTGGAACGCTTTGATGCAAATGATAAACAAGTGCAGGCACAGAAAGTATTTCACTTAAAAATTGTGACAGCAGATTGCGACTAAATTCGCCATCCACCAACGGGCGCAAGCAGAGCGTAATTATGGCAATAAGAGTCACGGGTTTGACCGATAATCCCTCGCGAACGGTACCCTTAAGCAATATAGTCTAAGAAGTTGGAAAAATAATTACAATAAACAATTTAAAAATTCTTTCAACTGTCAACTGTAAATTACCCTTAAGGTCTTATAGAACCCGTGATGCACCAAATGTCCCTGAATGTTGCAGCATATCTTCTGCATAGCTGGCTGTAGTCGCTCGAATTGGGGGTTTCTTAATATGGCCCATGATTTGGGAGCTGTGAACACAATGAGGGTATGCAAGAAGAGCGCTAGTGTAATGCTATCAGCATGATTCTCTGGCTTTAGTTCCGGCATCAGCTGCATACAATTGATTAGTAACAACTTAATATGTCCTATCCAAGGCAAACTGCGATCCTTGTGTAAGCATAAAGCAGCATAAGACACCTTTGGGTTATCGGCTTCCATTGCCCGGTTTACATATCGACAAATGTGTTCCAGGCTATCTCTCGTGCGACCATCGCTTTTGTCCAATTTGATTTGCGTTAGGTAACGACGGAGCACAGGATAGACCTGAAGAGCCGGCAGTAGATCTTTATCATCTTGCTCACCACAATAGGTGACCGTAAAGAGTGTGTCGAAGTCGTTGCTGTAGTTGTAAAAATTGTAAGGAATATCAATTGGGAGACACTTCTAAAAGTTGCTATCGGACTTACATGATGCGTTTTCGGTATTTGTTACGGGCTACAAATCCTTTTAATGTTGCTTGTAACAAAATGGCAGCTTCTTCTCGTCGCTTTTCAAGAGCACGTTCTTCTCGTGCCGCCTTTGTATGCTCCAAAAAAATGTTCTTATGTGATTCTCTTTGCGCAAACATTTTGTAAACGATGTTATGTAGTTATTGTTTTTTTTTATGATAGATGCTTCTTGTTTGTTTTTGTTTTTCTTATTATAACTTCGTTGGGTTATGGCGCGATAATTTTACGCTTCGTAAGATTTCGAAAGCACTTTATTTTAATGTGCATTGCAATTCCACATTGCAGTAGCACTGAATTTTCCAATGACAATTTTCATTTATCTCAGCCACTAGGTTGTTAATTGTATCTGGATACCTAAGGTTGACAGCAAAATTCTAGCAAAGTGGCATCACTACTTTAAAATATATCGAAAGGTAAATATCGATGTAATACAATGAATAAGAATGTTTCAAGAACTGAGTTAAAATAAACCAAATTTTATATCATATTATATATTATATAAATTATAAGGGAATACAACTATACAAAATTTGTAAATCTTTTATAACATTTATTCTTTCCATTGTTACCAGTTAGGCATCATGATATGATATATTCCAGTTAACTCATCGATAAAATACTGAACTAAAGTATCGGAACTATTCGTATGAACCAATTCATAACGAACCGACAAAACTTTATTTGTCATCTCCATCTCCAGCAGCACTTTCTACGAGCGAGAACGTCGTCGCGTTTGTGTGAAATTATAAATAATTATATATTGAAATATAGAAAAAATTTGCACAAGAAATGCAAACAACTGCAACCGGAAACAGTTGTGTCCAGTTTTATTTTTTTTCGTCTCAAAATGTGTTGCGTGCACGCGCAAATATGTCGTGGTGATGCCAGAGTCAGCTAAAAAAGGCGATGTAGTATGATTTTGCAAGACGTTGAAATAGAGAGAACAACAAAGCCAAGTCAAGGTGAAAATTATAAAAAAAAATTGATGGATGCGCGATCCGATAGCATATGCATATCAAATTAACGAAATATGCTCGTATTTCGGAACGATCAAAACTGTGTGAAAATAATTTCAAGGTTTGCAGCGCGAGCAAGCGAATAGAAAGCAAAAGGTAATTGAAAAATAGAACGATTTTGGCACAAGCGCAGAGCGCAGTGTATAGTCTATTATATTGTGTTGTTGTTAACGTTTTGTCTATGACTGGGTGGGTGGGGCGTGATTTGGGGGCAGCTGGTCGTCGCAGCAGCAAAACAAAACAGCAAGCGTGTTTGTCGCGTATATGCACTTGCCCAAAACGGAACGGAAAGTGAGTGCAATTGAAAAGAAGCGACATGAAAACAATTGTGCTGTGCTCGGCTGCGAAAGCAGGCACAAGAAACAGCAAGCGCAACAACAACAGTGCCATAGGCAATGAAGAAGAAGATGAGAGCAACTGCTTGCCTTGCTGCTTTGTAATCTCATGTAATTTGCCGCAATTTTTACTGGTGTGTTCTGGCTGTTTCCGTATTTGCGCGTGTGAGTGTGAGTGAGAGCGCGCTTTGCTTTGGGGTCGGTAGGTCGTTTTGTAGCGTGCGACATATTGTCGCTTGCATTCCGACACACACACATACAAATATCACCGCAAATCTGCTGATGTGGGAATACATGTATTTGTATTTAGAAATTCTCTCCCCACTGGAAATGCATTCTCCTTCGATTGTCGGAAAAAGGCGCGCGTTTAGTTTGCCTTGCTGATGTGTTGAGAGTTAGTATTGCAGGCTCCACCATTTTTAAAAATGACAGCTACATTAGCAGCAGACGGCACTAACGCCAGCACCAATCATCGTCATTCTCTCGGCCGCTGCTGACGCTGATGCTCTGCTTCTGCTTCTGCTTCGGCTTTTGCTTCTGAGGTTGTATGCTGTCGTTGCCATCCTCAGTGCTCCCCATAGCGTGCTCGTTGCAGCAATTATAGGCTGTGCCTGCCTGGCTTCGTTTTGTTTAATCCTCATTTCTGTTTGTGTTTATTCGAGTGCAGATAATCAAAATTATATTGTGCATGCAAAATACAACAACAGTACGTAAAGAGAAAAATGCTAAACGAATACGAACACTGTTGCTGAGTTAGCATTAGCAGCTACACATGAAATACCGCAATTGTGAGTACTGCCAACGACTGTCGTTATTGTTGTTTCATTTGCTTGTTTTTCTGTGCTGTCAATATATATTTATGTACCGTTTATTGAACTTCGAAGAATTGACAGTTATAATAGATGTCTAATTAGGGGTCGGTCAGTAATAAAATTGAAAATGGATGCGTGCCTATATATATATATTCTGAGCAACTGTCATTTTCAAACATAACCTCAAATATTGCAACTTTCAGTAAGTCATGCTCATTTACCGTTACATAGAATAGCGCCATGTGCAATGAAAATAGGTTTGAGTATTATTTTATCTTTATCTTATATCAATACAGTATATCGTACTTATGAAATGGTATGCTACAATTAACAAAAAATGTGAAATCCCACCTTTTACAAGTAAAATAACAAACCAGAAAATTCCACTTGACCGCTCTTTTATACAGTAATTGGGTCCGTTATGTTTTAATGCTTGCTCATGTACACATACAAACATATTCAACATATGTATGGACATTGACACAGCTGCACTGCCGAGAGAGCTTTAAAATGTAACAGTAGACAACAACAGCAGAAAATCGAAGAAAGTCGCTAGCGAAACAACTACAACATCCACTGTAACAAGCTTTATGATACCCGTTCGAAATGGGCACAGTGTATAAAAGAAGAAAATAAAATAAAATAAAGCGCTACGAAAATTAAATGAAAAGTGCAAATCGCAAAAACCTAACCAAACTTATTTAGAATCTTTCCGCTACCGAGCGACCGCTTCCCTGGCTAGCCAAGCTTTAACCTAATAGGTAAATAATGATTTTGAAAATATGTAGTATTATTATTGATTTATCGCTACCGCAAAGCTCCAAGCGAAGGTGTTATGTACCAAACTTGTTATTTATTTATTTATTTTTCTGATAAGAGCCGCCATCGAAAGGTCCCTCCCGACCTCCGTTACCCGAGTGATGGGTGTTCGGGACCTGCTACAATGAATGCTAATTTTTTTCTTTTTCACATTTCATCATAATTCATATTTTCGCTGTCGTATTTGTCAGGTTGCAATTTTTGTTATTGTCATAGCATTTGTAAATTTAATAAATTAGCAAAAAATTGATTTGATTAACTTTGAATGTTGTTGTCGGCGACGTGAACGTAGACTTCGGCTTAGTCGCTTGACATCTATTATCGCCAGAAATGAGAGCAACAACATCAGCAGCAGCAGCCAGAGCAGGGTAACTATTATTTCGGGTTGCGAAGTGATTTGTGCTGATCACGCGGCATTAAATGGCCGCCAGGCATGCTCACAATAATTCTATTAATATTCAATTGAAGTGTAAACTTAAAAAATGCGTGTTCGTAGAATAACTTCGTTTTTCTTTGACATGGATCCAACGACCAAATGAAAGATATACAAACTTGAATAAAATAATTATAAATCAAACTGTGGGCATGTGTTCTGGGGTTTCCCCATTTCTCAAAGCCTTATCAAATTTGCTTATTCACAGGAAATAAAATCAGTACGTCGCAAAAGAAAAAAAATAATAATAACTGTTCCACTTAAATATTGTTTTCCTTTCTCATTACAGTACTGGCAACTGAACCAAAAAAAAAAAAAAAAAAAAAGGAGAATTGAATACATACATTATTAAATACATATAAAAAGAAAAACTCTTAACGATTGTAATAACTAATAGAAAACTATATATATTGCGAGAAGAAAAAACAACGATATGAAATACACAACAGGAACTGACAACGCGCTACCCTCTGCCGGTAGCAGCAGCAATAGCGTCAACAATGAAACCCAAAATGCATTAAACGAATTGCAGTCAGGTGTTACAGCTACACATCAACAGCAACAACAAATTCAGGAGCAACAAACTGCAGCAACGACAAGTGGCGGCCACAGCACAGCCCCCACTTCGAATCCCAATCCAAATCTCAGCTCCAGCCACCAAATTGATACCAATACGAATAGCGACACCCAACAGGCCTCAACAAATGCTTTATTTTGTGAACAGGTGACCACAGTGACCAATTTGTTTGAGAAATGGAACGATTGTGAGCGTACCGTGGTCATGTATGCACTGTTAAAGCGACTGCGCTATCCCAGCCTCAAGTTTCTACAGTATTCCATTGACAATAATCTGACACAGAATCTGGGTACATGCCAGTCAACTCTGAACAGTGTCGTCATTGACATTAATGCAAACAATCCGGCCTACTTGCAAAATCTATTGAGTGCTTACAAAACGTGTCAACTCAATGATGTTGTGGATGCCATGTCGTCCTCCTCATCGGACAAGGACTCGATGCACTGCTATGGCAGCGACTTTCAGATAACCAGCAGCACAAATCCAGCACAGTGCGGGGATGAGCGCAAATTGTATGGACGAAAAGAGGATATTCTGCAGGAGGTGCTAAATATGCTACCGCTGCTAAAGCCCGGAAACGAAGAGGCCAAGCAGACTTATATGACGCTGATACCGCTAGCGGTAAAGGATACAGCGCAACAGTTGGTGCCTACAGAGCTAGTGCAGCAGATATTCTCGTATATGCTTATACATCCCGCCATTGGCAGCGATGATCGACGCTCGCTAAATGTATGGCTTCGCCATCTAGAGGATTATATTCAGGCGAACAAGCGCGGCAGTTACTTTATACAGCCGGAACAGTTGCAGTTGCAAATGACCACTGGAGCCGTATCGGATAGTTCGTCATCATCTTCTTCATCATTAGGCAACTTGACGCGCAGTGTTGATTGGCAAACAATTGCACCACCCAGTAGGCAGCACGGCAAACAGCTCCCGAGGCAGCCAGGTGAATGGCGGGGCAGCGTTAGCGGCTCCTGTGGTTCGATCAATCCACTCTGTGATAATTTAAATGGTATTACACTGAACGAATTAGCATCTAGTCAGAATAGCTTAGGACTCTCCCTGGGCAGCAACTCGTCATTGGTAAATGGCGTGGTTGCTGGCGCCGCAGCCGGCTCAATCCTGGGCATCGGCGGCAACGATGATCACGACACCTCATTTAGCAAGAACGGCACTGAAATTCTCGACTTCGAACCATCCTCTTGCGATGGAGCTGGCAATGGGTGCGCGGACACAAGCGGAATGTGCAGTCAGCAACAGGTAGGCAAGATTTATATTATATGCATATATTTAAAATCATTTCTAAAATTTAGGAAATTAATATTAAAAAGAAAATTTTTCAATGCGTTCACTAATCAGGCATATGCATATATATTTATTTACAGACTGTTTCGCAAGCTGCTTCAATACTTCCACAGCTGCTACAGCCTCCACCACCTCCGCCACCACCTCAGCTACCATACTCCTCCATATTGATGGGCTATGCTGGTGATCAGTTTGGTGACGTCAATCGCTGGAGCCTGGATAGCAAAATAGCAGCACTTAAGACACGGCGCTCCAACAGCCTGACCACACAAACGATCTCCAGCTGTTCGTCAAACTCATCGAACTCGTCTGTGATCACGGTTAACGACAACTGCTCCAATTCAACAGAGAATCTGGCGCAGTTTGCAAATAAGCCGCGTAGCTTCTCGCTGTCCATTGAGCATCATCGCGCGAATAGTACACTGCCGAATAGCACCTCGGACACCCGGTTAGATGACTTTAAGCCCAGCTACATTAAATTCCAAACACGAAATGTTGGCATGTCAGGGATTGGCCTATGGCTGAAATCACTTCGACTTCATAAGTACATTGAGTTATTCAAGAATATGACCTACGAAGAAATGCTACAGATAAGCGAAGAGTTTTTGCAGAGCGTTGGTGTGACCAAGGGTGCGTCGCATAAGTTGGCATTGTGTATCGAGAAACTCAAAGAACGCTCACACATACTCAGTAAAGTTGAACAGGAGTTGCACTCAGGTCAGATGAAGATCAGCACCGCCATTGAGGAACTTACAAATATAGTATTAACACCAATGAAACCGTTGGAATCCAGTTCTGGGGAGGATAATATTGGATTACGTTTCCTCAAGGTTATCGATCTAGTCAGCAATGCTTTGCAGCAAGATCCATACTGTGCCCAAGATGAAGAAACATTAGGTGTGTTTATGTGGATTTTGGATCGTTCCATACACAACGAGGCATTCGTAAATCATGCCAATCAACTGAAGGAACTTAAGTTCAAATTATCCAAGATTAAGATGTCCATGGTGCCCAAACTTCATCATGTCAAAACAACCAGCGGCACAGCTACCAATATGAATAAGCCCAGGTATGTGTACTTTTATATTTTAAAGTTTAAGTCCTGGTTAAGCAACTGCTTTTTATTTAGGTGGAATGGTAAAACCCGCAAATGTGATCCAAAGAATGGCAGTAACGATCGGATCAATCATCGCAAAAACTCTAATGATATGCTGAACTTTTCGCTGAACTGTTT
>JABVZX010000330.1:4186790-4197130 GCA_020883565.1 Drosophila pachea
AATGTAAGAAACGTTAAGCATGTGCTTGATTAAGTATACTTTTTGTTTCGAATACATCGATTAAGTAATTTATCGGGTTGTTCGAACAAGTACGTTATGGTCTTACCTTAATCGAAATAATCCCCAACTGGGTTTAGACCATGTTTACATAATAATTGTGACAATATTTTTTTTCCAAACATCATCAAGAATATCCTCAAATATCACCAAGTTTGCAGAGATGTGTACAAATAAAAGAAATGAAAGAACACAATAGCTGCTGAGGTCGCATAATGCTCGAAAGCGGGAGAAAAAGACAAGACTGAGAGAGGAAACGACTGGCAAGACGGACCGCAGGACAGACGGTGATAAGTTCAGGCCGACAATGACACAAGCACATGCGAAAACAATTGAAGCGTGCAAAAAAAGTAGCAGCAGCAGCAGCAGTAACAGCCGCAACACGAAGAGAATAACTCTTGAGTAGGGGAGCAGCAAGCGCAAAAAGCAAAAGTTTTATGGCAAAGAACCCAAACCGAAAGAAAGGAAATTCATGTGATGGGAAACGGAAATCAAAAGCTGCTACAATGTTTGTTGTTGTTGCTGTTGCTGTTGCAGCTTTGCATATAATTTATGAACCCAACCAGCAAGGGGCCCTGCTTTTGTAGAATAGCGTAGCAAAAGCTGCTTATGAACGAGGCACAGATTGAATTTGTTTGGGCGGAAAATGAAAACGCAAAGCGGCAAATGCGGCCCCGGGTACAACGCGCCACTGTTTGGGCATAAGTAATATGGAAAAGAGGTACACAAAAAAAAAATAAATAAATGTGTATCAAGATATGTATATTTGCAGAGCGTTGGGGCTCCGTGCAGGTGTGAAATGCGATCGGTCACCGACGACGACGATGGCAGGCAAATGAGGCCATCACAAACTTACACACACACACTCACACACACGCACATACGCAAAACAGAGAAATAGAAGTAACCCTTTGATATAGTTGTTGTTTTGTGTCACACGTTTGGTTGTGGTTTTTTTGTTGTTTTTTTTTCCTCTACTGCTTTCATAATTCTCTTTTCACACAATAAAGAAACGAAAAGCGACAAAAAAGGAGATACAGGAAATGTAAAACCAGTCAAGTACACAAAATAACCGCAAGAAAAGCACGAGAATCTGTCGCAAATGCTGAAGCGGTTACAGTTATAACCAGACAGGGAGTAAAATTTAGTATAGGCAGCGAAAAAGCGAGACGGAAAGAGTGAGATGGAGCGTCAGGTATAGATGCGAACGTTTTTCATTCATGAACAAGTGGCGGTGTTGACCTTTTTACAGTACCGTACGCATTAATCGACATAAAGAAACGGTGTTTGTTATCGACAGTTGGACGTGCAATCAAACGGCAAAATCGAGGTTATCAACACCGTACATCGCAATTCAGCTGCTCTTGATAATCATTCATAAAACATCATATGTGTTCGTGTTGGTAAGATGATATATGTATTTGTATGTTTGGTAGGCGGCAGTGCCAGAGAAAAGTACACCGAATTCGAATTCCATTCATGAAAAAACCCACACATCGTTCAATGCGCACATGTATGAGTATGTATGCGTGTGAGTTCTCTGTAAGTGTGTTGGCACATGCGCTGAAGCTGAAGCGTCGTCACTCACATACAAACACAAGCGAAATTCATTCACAAAAAGGGGCAACTGCACGCGGCAGCGGGGGCGATGCCGTAACATTCAGCCAGTCAACGCAACGGCTACGGTGTCGGCTGGTCGACAAAACAGCCAGCGGAACTAGCTTCGTGTTGGCTTTGCCAGCAGCAACAACAACAATGTAAATGTTGGTTTGTTGCTTGCTGCATCGAAAAAACACACGCGACTGTTGCCTAAGCGAGATGGCATGATACGGCTGTTGCATGCGCGAAAACAGCACCGCACGCTGCTGTCTCACACTCACACACAATAATGCATTTTCATTTAATGAAATAGCATTCGTTACTGCATTTTGTTAATGTTAAACAATAATTAAGTGAATTCCGCCTGAATTTCAAAACACTAATATCATTTTTGTATTGCTTCTTGTATTCATTTCAATAAATTGTAATTGAATTTGCTTCTTCACGTTTACTTGGGCGCTTCCTAGAGACGCGCTCGCATTCCATCACACTTTTCACATAAAAAAAACTAACGTACGCGTGCAAATTATCAATTTTTTATACACAGCTTGGTTTCGTTTTAGTAGTTGTTTTGAAGTTTTTATTGATTTGCACAGATTTACATACCAATTTTCACTTTTAATTGCTCTTCAATTCGGACTTCGCGTGTTTCAGCCATGTTGGATCCATAACTACTGCTGCTGTTGTTGTTCGCGTTGGTGTTTCTGTTGTTGCTTGCCTCGACAACAGCAACGATGTCAATATCGTCGTCCTGCTCTTCACACATATATCGCTTCTTTTTCAATAGCATTATGTTAGTTTGGTTCACAGTGTTGCATTTAGATAAGAATTGTAAAGAAAATAACTCGATTGCGTTCTACCGCAACCAACAGCCTACAACGTATGCTTTTTAGACAATTTTTTTCGACAAATTTTATATATAAATGCGTTTAACATCACTTAATCGTTGTTCGTAGCACTTTATGTGTAATTTATATTTGTAAATATAAACACCCTTTTGGCGTTTCAATTCAATAATGTATAAAACAAACGTCGAAGAACTTCTGTTTAAAATACAATGAACTAAATATTTCGATTTCGACTTGTGATTTAGCTAAATGCAAAAAAAAAAAACACACGCGCGCTCCAAGATGCACGACCGCTCGTAACGAGAAATGAAACGATAATGACGAACGTAAAGCGAACAACGCAAGAAGAGGAAATACGCCGACACAGCAACAGAGCAGACAGAGATAGCATACTTTAGACATGGTATGCTGTTCATAAAGCAAAGTTGAAAGGGATGCTATGTTAACATTTCGATGTTTAAACATTTTGGGTATGAAGTAATTTATATAATTGTGTTCGATATTTTAGCCAACTCTATGTATTTTTATATTTTGTATTGATTCAAGAATATGGTATATGGTTCGAATCCATCAACTAGGAGGTATGTTACCATAGGCATTGTGCTTGAAAACGTTTACTAACACTGGTTGAGCAACTAGCGAACAGCTGAGCATTGGCGCAAAATGCTTGAATGAAAATCTGAATTCTTATGGAAAATATATTAACTAAAAAATTAAAAGGTCTAAAATATCACAAAATATATGGTAATTAAATACTTATTTTCTAACTTGCGAATTTTCATTTACATTTAAAAAACGATTGTACAAGTACCAAGCACACGAATTCAGTTACTTCTTACGAACCTAACATTTTATGAATGAAATTGGAATGCTTAGCAACAGGGGATGTGCCGGCATGCACATATACAAACACATATACAGAGGTAATAACACACACACAAATACACACAAGGGAGACTGGTGCACACATGTTGCTTTAGCGCCAAGCGGAAGCAAAGCCAGTTCCGGGAAAGTTTCGGGTGTTTTTGTTGCTTTGCCTACGCTACAGGCGGTTAACATTGTGTGGCTGTACAAATAAAAGCCTCTTGAATGAAATTTAGTGAATGATTTACTCGTGCGAGTAAACAACATGCCCACACACACACATATATTCAAGTATATGTGTATTTTGCCGTTTTACTCTTAAGATACTTAGATAATATTGTGTATGTATTTGGATAATTTAGATATGAGAGAATATTTGTATATATTCAATTTAATAATCATAACAATTAACTTACATTTCAGCCATCACCACTGGCCTATATACTATACGTTTTTACGTGTAGTGTATTAAAATCCATTTGTATATGAATGCACATATATATGTATATATTTTTTAGGTGGGCGTTTCGGTTCATAGGCCAAGAGACCGGTAATCTACATTTAAATGTGCAAGCGGTACAATGAAATGTAAAATTTACTCTCATTCATTTATTATTTGTTTTGTTCACTGCATTTGCCGTCGCTCCTGTTGATGCTGCTATTCGAACCGAACCGCACACGCATCACAGCCACAACACCATGAGCCGCTACAGCAACAACAACATTGTGTCTTATCAGCAGCCACACGCATTCACATTAGGCGTTGCCGGCGCCGCCAATAAGTGGAAGTGCACAAGTGGTTGAAGCTGCATTTGCCTGCATTGTTGTTGTTCTGGTTCATGTTGTTTCCGTATATGGTTGCATACTCACTATTCCCTGCACTAGTTCGGCATACACGACTATGTAGGACATAAGTACATAAATATAACACATTTTTGTGTCAGCTTGTATTTGACTTACAATGTTTATATCCAAACAATTTAATCGATTTCTTTGCACAACTGTAATATTTAAAGTTAGGGTATTTGAGAGTCGTACTTTGTGTTATTTCTTTTAGTTCGTGCGTCCGAATGTCATTTGCATTTTCATCATTTTGCTTAACGAAACGTAACCAACGTGGGAAGTTGGACCGTCTGCTTGTCAAGTGCTTCGGCTCCAGCTGTCGTCCACTTGCTTTCGCCTTCCTTTTGCCCGCTATCCGCTGAAGGTGCGTTCGTCTGCATCTGCGATAAAAATAGACTCTTGTGGTGGTTTTTGTTGTTAGTGTCGCTGCATTTATTTAGATGCGTGTTGGCGTCATTTTCGGGTTTCATGTCATTCCGTTTGCCCATTGCATGCTGGGCTACAAGAGGCATGATGATTTCAAGGCGTAAGCAAAAGACTGTATTTACAGTTAAATTTGGTAGGCAAAGGAAATATTTCAAAAGCGATTTCAATTATCGATAGTTTGCCAAATTTACTACGCCTGTATTTATCGACTATCAGCTTTTGAATATTGGGCGCAATGCAAAACGAAACTGCGAAGCTTATTTACAAATTTATTAGAGTATCTCTTAGCCCATACTTACTAATTAGCCTATGCACTGGCTAGTTTCTCTTCTCTTCATTAGATATACTTGCTGCTGTGGATTTAAGGTTTACCATATTCATTTGATCATTTCGTTCGGCTTCCGCTGCTTTGTGAAAACTTTGATTTCTTTAATTTATCACATTTATTTCTGTAACTTGTATTTAATTACACTGCGGTGCATACATCGATTTGTGAATATAGTTAATATAGCTTGTTCGCCGTGGGCAGCTAATAGTTTGACATTCGTAAATTTGATTTTGTGTGTTTTGGGACCGCTTATCTACAAATTTATTGGCGTTTTACACATAAAATCACTAAAATATGGTTATTTGTCGATTTTTTTTTGTGCTTGTTTAATTTATGTATTTACACACATTTGAGGAATAATTTTTGTATAGTAATTGAAAAATTTGTTCATTGTTTATCTTATGATTGTGTTTAAAAGTAATTCAATTATGCTAAGACTAATAAGAAAAAAAAAATATATGAATCTAAATTGAAATATGCAGCTTAACGCGAATAGAGACTATCGTTAAATGATTAAGTTATTGGCAAAACAGTTATGAAACAAATATTGTGGAAGGTTGAATAGATCTCTCGTTGATTCCATTTATAAATGATTCACATTAACGAGCAAAGACTGACCGTTTGCTGAACATTTTATATATACGACTAGATTTGTGCTGAGATAATGCAATAATACAATCAACTACTTCACAGATACACACATGCGTACATACATACATATATTACAAATATGGATTGACACAGCACAACTCTTGAAGTTGTGCCGACTTCTACGGAATTCACTAATTAATTAGTATATATTTATGATTTTTGATCCAGTAGGACACCAGGTCGGATGCATTGCTAAAAATCGTTCTAAAAATAAATTCTACAGTTATTTTTTTCTTCTCATTTCGTTTCGTTTGTTTGGTTTTTTTTTTTTTTTTGGCAACTGACGATCCTAGATTTAAACCCAATTGGAGCGCGTGGTTGGCTATAATGCATCGTTGTGGCTCTTCGAGATGGTTGTCTCGATCTGATCGATACGCCGAAAGGATGGCATATAAGTGGAGCTGGCCTGTGTAACGATCGAGTTGTTGGAGGAGCTCTGCAGCGAAAGAGATGAGATCTTATGGTGAGAGGGAGCAGCATGGCCAATCCACTGACTACACTTCAGTTACCTTCTTCTGGCGATATGAACGTGCCCGCACTCGTGTTGTATTCCGACGCACTGGATTGACGGTCGTCGACTTCTGGGATAACCGCACCGAGCTGAATGTGCTGCCTCGATGGCCACGCCGTATTTGGGGCGAAGGAGTGCCGGTGGCTGTGGAAATAGATAGAATTATTATTTAATCATCTCTCAACTAACAGCTCCTACTCACGTGTGCCAGGTATGGCCGTGCTGCGTTTGGTGGCCTGCATCATGCCGAAGACGACGGCGCTGAAGGAGCCGTGATGCGAGGTCTGGCGCTGCAGGTTGGGCGTCTGGGCGAGTGGTATGCCTGCCGGCAGGCGGACTGGTGAGATCATTTGGCTATCAGAGATGCCCTTCGGATGCACATAGAACGTGGTCATCATGCCCTTGCCCTTGACGTTGATTTCGCCTCGTTTCTGCGGACAAATAATTAAGCTGAAATCTCCGATCTGTATTTTACATCCAGCATCCCAGAGCTTACCACACATGTGTAGCCACGTTTGCACAGCAACTCGGCGGTATTGTCCGGCACTTGGACACGCCAATTTTCGCCCGTCGAGTCCATGCGTGAGGCCACATTAACGGTATTCCCCCAAATATCGTAGACAGGCTTGCGTGCTCCAATCACGCCGCTGACCAACGGTCCACTGCAGATGCCGACACGTAGCTGGAAATTGTTGAACGCATCGCCGTTGATCTCCTCCAGCTTTTTCTTCATGGCGAACGCAAACTCGACCAGGTCACAGACGCTATCCTCCGACGTTTCGCCCCGGGCGGCCAAATGTTCATGATTGAGCCCAGCGGCTGCCATATACGTGGCGCCAACTGTCTTGATTTTCTCCACGGACGCGAATCTCGGCTCCTCCAGCAATTCATCAAAGTCGCCTGCGGGTGGACCCAGATGCGGGGCATCATCATTAACAAGGTGCCAGCATTGAGTCAATCAATCAACTTACAGATAATCTCGTTCAGGATGCGTATACACGCCTTGCCATTGTCGATGTCCTCGGAGTAAAAGTCCTGAAAGTTCGGGATCGAGGCAAACATGACGCCGCACAGCTTGTGCATCTTCGAATACAGCTCGTCCGTGTGCTCGTCCGACAGGTAGTAGGCGGCCACATGGTCCGGCAGAATGTTCTGCAATTCAACCATTTAATTAATGAGCAATCAGTTGGCAAGGACAAAGGGGGGGGGGGGGCGGAGAGAGGGGAGGAGAGAGGCTTACCTTAATTAATGTGTCGTTAAGCGCACGATTCGATTTCATGTTGGTTAGTTCCCGCTCCGCTTGCTCCTTCCAGATGAAATCCAGACGCGACGTAACCTGCGAGCGAACAAAGCGAAAGATGGACTGAGTAAAGGAATCCGATTAGGCCAAAGACAAAACCGAGTTGGCGCTCATATGTTGGGGCTTATAACCAAACCTTCGATTGGGACTTGGGCTTATTCAATTGGACCTATTAGTATCTATCCTCGCTCTCTTTCTAAAGTGTGCCTGACTTGGCTATTCATCTCGGTCGCCTTCTCTTTCCCGCCTTATATATATTCGGATTGGGGCCTTGCTGGTCTTACCTCCACAAGCCGTGCATGATAGCAGACCATGATCAGAAAGGTGATGAGCAGTATGAGCATTTGGACGCCCAGGGGCATGCCGTGCTCGCGCAGATTGGCCAAGCTGAAGCTTTCGTCGGTGCTGAATCTGAGAAAGATTAGGGTGGTGTAGAAGGCGACCATGGCCAGGGCCATGATGGCCTTGATCAGGTAGTACAGCTTGAGGGCCGTGGCCAGCGAAACGAGACAGAGCACCCAGGTGAAGACTATATACTCCCGATGCACACAGCCCGAACTGTCGTCACTGGTGTAGCCGAGTGGACTTCTGCGGCGCCTGTGGCTGAGCGCTTTGGGTCGATGTGATAGCTCAAAAGACTCGAGTGGCGCGCTCAGATTGGATATGATGAGGCTCTCGTTGACCACGGACTGCACCGATATGGCCGGCGAGCCACCGTTGGCCGGCGTGTGTATAGTCATGCTGTGCTGGATCGTTTGCGAAATGGAGACCTTGGAGTCCATGTTGATGCTGGCATTGGCGAAGTTGAGGTCGTTGGTGCCGTTGTAGCTGGACTTTGGGCAGAGTAGCAGGCCAATGGCACTAAGCAGGCACATGGACACAATGACTCCGCATATGAAGAGCGTGCGCCGACGACGTTGATGAACCAATTTGGCCGAATTGGTTTTCAGGCAGCTGGGCAGGCCTGGCGGGCGAAATGGGCGCCATGGGCGGCAGTTATTAATAGGATTTATGATTGTGGTGTTCGATTCTATGAGCATTACCTGGAAACTCCTCGGCCATGACCAGGACACAACAGAAGGTGAGCACCACAGTGCCCACGGCCAGGCATATTATGACGGTGGTGCAGCGCGGTATAATGATGACCTGGCAGAGCACCATAAATATCCAAATGACAAACACACACAGCATGTTCGAGCTGAGCGGATGTTTCGCACACAAAGCAGAAATCAATTAGCAACAGTTCATTAATTAATCCACCCCTACGGGGGAATTTGTGTGTGTGTGTGTGTGTGTGTGTGTAGGAGGTGGCTATACGCACCGAAACATATCCTCGCGCAGCTGACAGAACTTCTGCTCCTGGCTTTTGTCAATGAACTTCAGCGTCCAGGCATTCAAATACTCGCGTCGAATTTCCTTATTCGAATTGATTTGAATATTCTGCTCGATGAACTCGTCAATCTGTACGGTAAACACGATTCATGTTGAATGTTGGCCAGAGTTTTCGCTGTGTCGAGCACTCACCTCTTCGTCCATGGCGTGCACAGAGACGCGATGATCCAGCTTGGGGTCCACCAGTATGGAGTCGACACGATTCAATGCCTCCTCGGGGCTGTTCAACTGAAATGGTACAGCGTAAATTGTATTAGCGCCATCTATGGGTCGTTAGCAGTCTGTACAAACGCTTACATTTCGGAATGGTATCTCGGGTATCCAATCGGTCGTGCTCTCGTCCTCGATGATCAGGCCCTTGGCACTGATCGCCTCGCTCAGATTTTGTATGCTCGCGCCGTTGCGCGGCCGCAGCTGCTGCTCCAGCGTGCCGGTCATCATGGCCGTGGGCGAGGAGACGGTGGACAGTCCAGCTGGTGCTCCCGGGCCGCTGGCCGTCGAATTGATGCCCGTGCTGGCCGCAATGCCGTTGCGCAGGCGTCGGCTATCGAGCGCCACGCCCTCGACCACATTGGGCAGCGAGTTGAGCGAGATGTTCTTCTTCTGCTGCTGCTGGAGCAGCTGCGACGGCTGCTGCACCGCCATGGACACGGCGCACTCCAGGCTTCGGCCATCGATGCTGCCCGCATCGCTGATGCCCACGCCTGTGGTGCTGGCCATGCTGCAATCGTTGCCACTGCCGCTGGCCGAGATGGACTTTGGCAGCGGCGTTGCCCCCGATGAAGGCGTCGACGCAGCCCCCGCACCAGCCCCCGCACCAGCCGCGGTGGCGGTGGCGGTGGCGGTGGCAATGCTGCTGCTCTGATGAGCACTGCTGCGCGTGCCAAAACGTCGCTTGGGCCTGTGCCGGGATTAGATTGGGTTAGGGCCTGGTCTGAATGCTGGCCAAAAAGCACCTACCGCAACGGTTCCGTTCGCTTGATGAGATAGGTGGTCACGTTCAGTTTGTTGAGATGATTATCCCGGCTGCCGCCGTTGCCCGGCTCCACTTCATAGGCATCGTTTAGGCATTTGAGTGTCGCCTCTGAGATGTGGACGCGCCTGGAACGGAGGTTTCGGTTAAGCGGCCTCAATGTTAGTTGGCGAAAATGAAATTCAAATATTTGGCCACGTTTTCTGCGATTGTGCGTAAAGTTCGCAGTGTGCCGCCCCCACCCAGCTGCCACCCCCAAGCCCCATTCTATGTGTGTGTGTGTGTGTGTGTGTGTGTGTGTGTGTGTGCATTCCATAATTGGGTTGCCCCACAATGCGGTCCTTGCCGCCGCTCTTTTATGTTTATATTTCTCTGGTTCTCCGGCTCTCCGCTTCTCTAGTTCTCTGATTCTCTTGCTCTCCCACTCGCTCTGGTTGTGGCTCTGGTTGTGGCTCTTGCTTTGGCCAAGACCACAATTAAATCAAAGCATTTTGCTTACAAGTAGAACCTTTTGCTTCTCATCTTGTTCGGTTTGCGGTTGCTCTGAT
>JABVZX010000330.1:4315789-4325942 GCA_020883565.1 Drosophila pachea
TCGGGTGTGTCTGGTCGGGTCATGTTAATGTATATCGAGAGATATTGGGGGTGTTCCAGCAAACGGATTTGCGTGCGAAACCGGTTTGGTGACGTTTTCTTCGGCAGTCGATTGGGAGACATTGATAAGCCTTGGAGCCAAGTTGGAATGGTTACCAGGCTCGAGAATGGCGGAGCAAAACAAAAGGCGCGCAAGAACAGGAGCAACAACAGCAACATAACTGGCAAGTCGATGACCCAGCGGACCCAGCGGGCCAGCGAGCCAGCAGCAAACAGGCCTGGCCAGACCAGTTAGAGGGCTGCGCGCCAAGCCCTTGCCAGTTGCCAGTTGCCAGTTGCCAGTTGCAACGGAAAGCGAAACGAGGTTAAGGCACACTGCCGGCCAAAATATTGTGCACGCTGGCCGGGTGCGAGAGCGCGAGAGCTTTGTGGCCGCGCGGGCGCAAAACAGGTGTGGCTCTCGCTCTCAGGCACTCTCTCTCCCTCTCTTTCTCTCTCACTCTCTATCCCAAGCCGCCCCCTGCCACACGAAGCGGGTCGAGAAACCCGTCTAACTGGTCAAGCGATTTGTTTACATTATTCGTGCTTGTTTGTTTGTTTTCTTTTCCTTTTTCTTTGGTTTTGTTTTGTTTCCGTTTTTACTACAATTTCCTTCTTCTTTTTGGGAGGTCAAAATTTCTTCAAAATTGTTTTGGCCTGGCTGAGAAAACGCGCGAAGCCCGTTAGCAGGAAGACGAGAAATGCTGTGGCCATATCCGAGCCCAATTGCTGTCATTAAGCCAATTGCCTCGTCTCGCCGGCTGCTACCAAAAATTACCTAAGCGCAATTTTCCAAGATCTTACCGCATGACTCACGCCCAGGCGCCCCAACGATCGACGCGATCTATGATAATATCTGTGAAAAACGGCGAAAAGCTAAGCTCGTTACCAGCTTTTTCGATTTCGATTCACACAATGCTATAGCCGGATTTATATATACAGTTCAACAGCTTCTGTTCCACATATGCTTATAGCACTTATTGATGATTGTTCTTCCTCTCTCTCTCTCCCTCTCTCTCTTCCTCGCTCTGTCTGTCTCGCGCTTGACACGCAATGTCTCGCTTACCTCAAGTCCTGCCCGACCCCAGACACTAAAATGTTTGTTAACGCCACAAATTAGTGTTAACTAATAAACAAAGCTCGCTCCCTCCTCCCACACACACACACACTCTCTCTGTCTCTCTCCCTCTCTCTCTCTCGACGCCCACGACGGACCGTGGGCGAAAGTGGATTTGTCGCTTTGGCTTCGGTTGGAATTCGGGTCTCGGCCCCTTGGGTTTTCCCATCTGCATTTCAATTGTTTATGTGCAGCTCACTGTAGGTGACGGGGGGAGCGGCTGGGACGGGGCAGAGGGTCAACTATGCTAGCAACACCCGTCCGCCGCTCTCGGCTTGACGCTTCGTTTATGGCATTTTATTGTACGTGCCTTTCGCAGTGCAATTAGTGTTAATCAATGGGGCATGAATGAATGCCCCAAATAACTGAAGCATGCAGCGAAAAATTGTCGAAGAACAATGACAACAACAGCGACAACAACACGAAGAGCCAACGCGTTAGCCGGGCCAAGAGTGTCGCATTGTTGGCTGAACGTTAATTGTCGACACATCAGCCAAGAGGCAGTAGGGCATTAGAGGATGCCCAATTGGCTGACTGATTGACCGATTGACTGATTGACTGATTGACTGATTGAGCTGCCTGTTATTCAATATATGCAGATATTTCCCGCAGATCTCGGCTCAGAACTCACTTGAAATGCATTTCCATATTCATTCAATCGGAATGATTGCATCTGAGACGCATAATTAATAAACCTGATTCACAGATTTGGCTGAGCACATCGTGGGCAGGTTATTATGCGGATCGAATTGTGAATCGTAAAAGGGTGGCTGGCTTGCATAACCGGCCCTAGCACCTATTGGTAGCAGAGCTGGCTTAGAAATTGGCTCAGCTCTGGGCCATTATACAGTATACAATATATCTAATGCCAGGAATGACAGCAGCTGAGCAGTAGCTAAAAATTGCCAAATGATTCGAATCTCATTATTATCACGATCATCATTGCCGGCTCATTTGTATGGGGAGTGCGGGGCGCCGGCAACTGCACCCACATTCAGGAGGAATGACATCATTCACCAGCCCTTAGAAATGTTCGGCAATAGCAATTAGACAGCAGTTGGAATGCCATTTCGAAGTTATGTGGGAGACGTTCGCCAGCAATAGGCCCCCACACACACACACACACTCAGGCACAAACACACACGAGTTCTAAGCACAGTCGACACGCTCCACCGAGCACCCAGTGAGCTAATAGAGTCTAACAAATAACCCAGAGCCAAATAAGGTCTTTACGATATCGAAAAACTACTTGCAGATAGACAGAAAGAACTATAATCGAATAGGAAGATGAGCTACTTGCGTTCGATAGGTACTTGCCACATGCGCCAGCCTTGGACTGGGCCCGACCGGGGCCAAACCCAAATCCAATTGAATTCGCCAATTGATTAATTGTTCAATTCTTCTCCTCATTCTACAGAAATCTCACGCGTCGAAATGTCGCCGGCCGATGACAATTCCTTTGCCACAACAAATGGCAACAAGAAGGCAACCTACACTCTGATCTGCATCAAAGTGGTTGAGCTGGTGAGTGCGGACTACACACATAGACTCTAAAGCGTGTTTCGAGAAGTGTCCTAGGAGCCCTGCGAAAGCCCTGCGAATAAGCTTCCAGAAGGCTCTTCCAGGGCAGCGGCCCCTTCGAAACTGATCGCTGCACAAACGAGAGTGAAAGGGACGGCAATATCGATAGCTGTGCATAGATATGAATAAATAAGCTAATTGCAAATAGAGTTCGTTCTAACGGGTTTTTTCTGGAGCAAATGCCACTCCCAGCGAGCTGTTTATTGAAGTCTTTATTACATAGCATTTGAATAATGTTTGAGTACAACTACGCCAATGTCTTTGCTGAGGAAGTGCTCCAAATATAGCTTTTCTTTCCAGGATACTTCTAGCTCTAGCAGCTCAGCTCTCGACCACATAGAAAGGCAAATGAGCCGACGACCGTTCAGTCTTGTTATTCACATACTAATGCACTTTCGTCTGAATCTTTCGCCTGGCAGTGCCTGCTGATCTGCTGCCTGGGCCTGATTGATGAACCGGCCACCAATTCGCACCTGCGGGTGTTCATCACGCCGCGCGTCATGGCGCTGTGCTATGTGACCTTCGGAGCACTGACCATCTACACGGCCATCTACTTGATCATGGCGCTCTTCGGGGATCTGTGAGTGGACGCCAGCGTGGCCATCGAATCGATAGGTAATATTGCTTTTGTATGCTTGCAGCACACCGTGGCGCACATCCACGCTCTGGAATCTGGTCGGCTTCGTGCTGTTTGTGGCCGTGACGGCGCTGTTGTTCCGCGACTGGAGCACCACCAAGGATCGCAACTACTGGCATCCCAACATGCATCGCCTGGATCTGGTGATGGCATCCGCTTCCATTTCGCTGGTCACCGCCTTGATCTATTTGCTGGATGTCCTGCTGACCATTCGCTTCGGCGTCCACGGAGACTTGGAATGACATGGCATCAGGCTATTCTCAACGCTCTGCCCGATCCGAACTGTAATATTTACAGAGCTTAGTCCTAAGCGTTCCCCACTCCACGCTAATTGTTCAGAAGCACTCGAAAGCTGTACCATATAAACATCATAATTGCCATCAATGAAAGCAAATGTACAAAACAAAGCTAAGCGAAGCAAATTCAATTTTTAAATGTGTGTTAAATTGTCGCCTGCAGCCCCTAGAATACGAATCACGAAACTTTTTTTTTTTTTGTGTCTTCTTCTAATCTATCTAACATAAGTTTTACACGGCATATTTTTGTAACAAAGGAAATAAATTTTCACGGAAAATAACAAAGTTGAAGCGGCGCTTCGCTTAGGGGCCAACTCTAGTTTATTTCTAGTGTACATCCTTTGCGTGAAAGGACTCTCGTGTGAACATATTTATAGTGTACTCGGTTTGGCTGATTAAACATGGACAAATATAGTTGGTAAGTGAATTAGTTCTTAGAGCTCTCTTCTAGCTGTTCGTGGACCAGCTTCTGCGAATTCTATAGCAATTATCTTTGCAAGCCCTTAATTTTAATTCTTACAGTTAAAGTAGAAAAAAAAAATATAATTCTTATCACTGATAATAGATTAACAACATTTTGAGTAGCTGTCAGGCATTCATTGACAGAGAGGTGTCCTCATTTGGACGTTGGCATTATGCGGATATTGTGAAGTATTTTTCAACGTCCTCCTCGTTTTCAATCGTTTTGAGACTGTCGAAAGTGTCCTTGATGTAGCTCTTACAAACATCGCCGTTGCCTAAATAACGAAACATTTTCAGTTCGGCGTCGACTATTATCGGGTTGAAGTTTAGGACTTACCGATGCTGCCGCTGCAAACGCACTGCGTGATGCGCTTGGCAATCAACTTGAACAACTCCTTGGTGGCTATTTTGCGCTTGTAGTAAGGATTCAGCAACTGTACCACATTTTTGCTCACATCGTTCTTTTGCTGATTGAGCTGACTGTGTCGCATGGCCTTTTCGTCCGCGTTGTCTTTGTTGGACTTGGATTTTTTCTTCTGATGCTCATCCTCTGGTTTTGAGTGCCGGCTTCTCTGAGTCTCGCTTGATTTCTTTGACTGATCCGTTTGCGGCCCGTTCTGCTTATGTTTTCTCTCCAGCAATTGACGTGCTGTTTGGAAGCCAGCCATCTCGTGCTGCTTCTTCTCTAGCTCCTCGACCATGCCCATCTTTTGATGGGCTTTCTTTTCTGTTAACATTTGGCGAGCGGTTGTGAATTTTATAGTATCTGCGATTTCTTCCGATTTCTGCTCCCTTTCAGTCTGTTCCACTTTTGGTTCGGCCCGGCCGAAGTTTAAGTTTAAGCTTGATGTCGATTGGTTTTGCGTCTTTTGCGTCTCCGACTTCAAGTGCGAGACTCGCAACTTGCGATGCGTATCGTAGCTGCCGTCCCCATTCGACATTAATTTATACTTCCTATCACCGAACTCCAGTTGCAGTTGCTCTTCATTGCTGCGAGTTTCGGGTTCACTCAGTTCTTTTTCCGATTTTACATTTGGTTCTTTCACTGGCTTTGGGTCTTCGTTTGCTTCTTTATTGGCCAACTCCATGTCCTCTGCTGGCTCTTCTTCCGCATCCTCAGTTGGCTCTGTTTTCACAGAGACTGCGGGCTCGCTTGGACTTTCTGGTTTTTCCTCCTGCTCTTCTTTTTTGACTTTGGCAAAAAAGCTGGAAATTGAAGTTTGCTTGGTCTGATCCTCCTTGAAGCCTTTGCGCTCCCGTAACGCCTTTGGAGGCTCCTTCATAGACTGTGGCTTCTGGTCCTCCAACTCTTTAAGCTTACGTTCAAAGTAGGCCACGCTACCACCCGTCCAGACACCCTTGGCACTCGTCTCTGGGCGCGGCACATACTCAAGGATAAGCGGCATGAGCGTCGATTTGGCAGTAAGTTGTTTAATGCTAGCCAACTGAAATATAAGATATAGTTAAGGAACAAATTGTGGATATCATTTCGGGTCGACTATTCACCTGCTTGGCCAGTGCGTGGCGATACATATTAGCAACACGCTGCTGCTTGAACACTTCGTACTCTAGCTCCACAGCCATGGCTTCATAGTCGTTATGCCTCAGAGCGCTGCGCGGCTCTTGTTTGGACTCATTGACATTGGCCTTGAGGGCATCAATGATGGCATCCAGATACTTCTCTCGACTAGTGTGTTGCAGTCCACTGATCTTGGTTTCCGTGGACTGTGCCTGCTGCACACGCGCGATTTGCGTGGTTGTCTGCTGCTCCAACTGGCGTGCAGCGTTTAGCTGTTTGCGTAGCTTAAATTGCTCTTTTATGAATGATTCCGTTTCTTTTTTGGCACGCTTGCTCATCGCTGCGTGGCTTTGTCCTGAATCCTCGTCCGAGTCCTCGCTGGCATACTCCTGCGCCGCCCGCTTGCACCCCGCGCGTCCACCTAAGCAAGAAAAGAAGATTTAGGTTGATGCAGCTGTAGCGCATTATTGGAAATACCTTCATAGAGATCAGCACAATCCTGCAAGGAGACTTCAGACTTGAAGGCAGCGTCCATGCAGAGTTTCTGAAAAGTCTCCAGCGCCTTGGCCGCCTGCTTGGGTCGCTTGCACACGTCACACTGATTGTTGCAATTGGGCGTAGGATCACCGAAATATTCCGCGAAAAGGCGGTGTCGGCAGCGCGTCTGTTCGCAGAAATTAACAATACGTTCAAATTGGCGAACAGCGCGATCTGTGAACATTTCGCGGTCGCCACGTCCTCGAGAGCGCATCGCATCGTTTTGGAGAAGGAAACGTATAGAGTTAACGTCCTCGCGCCCATAATACAGACGGCAGTAAGACTGTAGTCCGTCACGACCTGCGCGACCGGATTCCTGATAATACGCAGCTACATTTTGTGGTACATCCCAGTGGATGACGAAGCGGACACTTGGCTTGTCCACGCCCATGCCGAAACTGTTCGTGGCACAGATAATAGGCTTGTCACCGCGCATCCATGACTCTTGGATCATAGTGCGTTCAGCGGTCTTCAAACCCGCATGGTAGGCCACGGCACCGATGCCTTGCTTTGACACTCCCACAGCGACGCGCTCCACCTGATCACGAGTGCGACAATATATGATGCCACAGCCTCTCTTCGCCTTGGGTAACGCTTTGAACGTAGCTTCATCTCCCAGACAATGCGATGCGAAGGCAGCCAAATGTTCAAAATCGTCCATAATTGAATTTTTGAACACAATATCATAATAGAGATTTGACCGGAAGCTCGGTGTGCTGAACCGAGCCACTGGCTTTCGTAAACGTAGACTCTCGTATATATCCTCTCGAACTTCGACGGAAGCCGTTGCCGTCAAGGCCAGCCAGATGATGTCCGGATACTTAGAACGCAGCTCGCCCAGTTTGAGGTAGTCGGGTCGAAAATCATGACCCCACTGTGAAACACAGTGAGCCTCGTCCACGGCAAAGTAGGCTATTTTCTTGTGTTTATGCAACGAGGTGAGCAGTTCTTGAAAAAATTTTGTGGCCGCCTGCTCGGGTGTTATATATAGGAATTTGATTTTGGTTTTGACTGCATGCAGGTCCATGATAACGCGTTCACGTTCCTTGCTAGTCATCTTTGAGTTTATTGAATCGGCTTGCACCTTGATCTTGGCCAGGTGATCAATTTGATCCTTAATTAGAGCAATCAGTGGGGAAAAGACAATCGTCAATTTATCCTCAGCTATCAAGCCGGGCAGCTGGAAACACAGCGATTTGCCAGAGCCTGTAGGCATCGATACATACACATCTTGTTTCTCTGCAAGTGGATTTAAACTTTAATCTTAAAGAATCGAACAAACGCACTAAGCTTGGGCTCACTTTTTACGGCACATGTCACAGCTTGCTTCTGTAGCTCTGATTTGAAGCTCTTATGTCCAAAATACTTTTCCAGGGCCAGATGTATGGCGTCTTTATCTGTCATTTTATTGATAGAATGTTACCTCAAATCTTATAAATTTTAACAACGACGCATCACAAAATTGTTGCGTATTATTTTCCTAAATGCCGCCAAAACAGCTGTGCTAGGGATGCGAAAAGCGATATGAAAACAATATTGAACGATAGGCCTACATTTGCATAGCTATTATCGATTTACTGTACATACAATTTTCGTATCCATTTTAACACCAAACTAAAGCTTAAAACTAATGTATTGAAATTAAAATATATGTTAAAATTTCACGTGCAAGAGCAAAGATAAAAGCCGAACAGAATTGTGTAGTCCATACAAATCTTTTTTCGATAATTACTTATCGGTCAGAAATTAAAATTAACCGCCAACAACAGCTGACGTGCCTTAAGCAACAATTTTGTGCGACCAGATAAATAGATGTTCTTCTATATATTTCTTTTTTATATTAGATTAGTATAATTTATCTGTTAATATTTCGTTATAGTTTCCAAGTTTTTCAATTGCATTGTGACGTCACTGACGCTAGCACATGATCCAACTTGTGGCATCCCTAACATTGCAGAGAACAATTAACAGAATTGTAGAGCTAACATTATGTCGCTGTAACAGTATGTTAACTCTGTCGCCTATCTTTAACACTCTGGTAAGCGGCACTCTGGCCTCAGTCAAATTTGCGCGCTCGATCCGCACGAACGTCTTCGTTTGGTGTTGCGTTTTGTATCGGTTTCTTTGTGTGCGTGCTGGGCGTCTGCGAGTAGAGTGTTAATTTTTTTTATGCGTGTTATATTAATTGTTATTGATAGATAATACTTTTTTTTTTTAACGAAACCAAAGAGCATATTGCCTGCACCAGTACATCATAAAATGCACAGTAACAAAGACCAGCAGCCTCAAAAACACCAGCAGGCAAGTGCAATGCCGGCAAAAACAACGTAATGCATTACGCTGTGCGTGTTCCTTGCTTCACTGTATGTTAGTGCGTGTGCCCGTCTATCTCCATCTCTCACTCTCGCTCTCACTGTTGCCAAAGTCATTTACGGTATCGCACAAAGCGAAGTGCAATAAAATCTACAACAGCAACGACGGGAACAACAACAGCAGCAGCAAAAGCCGGCTCGGCCATAGAATTATTCACTTGTGCGTGTGATAAACGTAACGGGTCTGATTGTTTGCGTCAAAACCTTTGCACTAACAACAAAAACAGTAAACAAAGAAGCAACAAAATGTTGTCATCAATGCTTGCATTCGCACCAAATGCTCATCAAAGAACAACAACAACAACTGTCGCCTGCCCTGTGATATTCCGTAGTCTACTCCTGCTGCTGTTGCTGATTGCAGCAGCACAAGTCGAGTGCCAGCCCCAACAGGAAGGCAGTTCCTTGGCTGGCGCCCAATTGGCCGCTTTGGCTGCACCCGGACCAATAGCCGGTCCGGGCAGCTCCTCCGGCGTGGTCGCCAGCTCCTCGATCCTCGAACAATTCAGTCCCAACTGCAGCGCCGTCTCGCCTATATTCCAAGCGCGCGGCATCGATGCCAATGAGATACCCCAAAAGCCCAGTAATGGTAAGTTAGAGTTTAAATATATAATACATAATAAATTCTAGATTGGGTTAATACTGAAGCTTAAGAACAGTTTTGGCTCGAGATGAGCTAAACCGTTACTACGCAAATTTACACAAACTCGACTCGAAGTGATTCTTATGTTTCCCTGTGTCGGCTGCTCTGCATCTATAGGGTCCGCACACAAACTTCTCATATACAAATGTGTGATCTTGGTAAAAGATTATAATGATTTATAATTATTATAATAGTTTTGACAGAGAGCAGCAGAGCCAAATGGCACCAACAGGTCTACAAGGTTGGGCTCGACATCAATTTGCTTATCAATTTGCCTTATCACAGGCCACGCCCACGCATGCACAGCCTCTTAACTAACCTAGTTACCTGGGAAGAAAAGCTGTAAAGTTTGGCCCGGTCGCCGAGTCGAACGGCATGGAGTCAGGCCAAGCAAGTTCTTAGCTTTATCTAAACGCTGGCGCTTATCAGCAGAATGCAGAAGAAGAGAATCAATAAAATTTATGACTCACGCAACAAAAGAGGCTGCAGCTCAATGCTTGGCTAACTTATCTAACCAAGAGAGGGAGAGAGAGATAGACAGAGAGAGAGAGAGAGAGAGAGAGAGAGAGAGAGGAGGAGGAGGGAGCGAATGAGACAAAGAGAGTTCGTGGGCAAACAAAGGAAGGTTCACAAATGCCGACAGATTGAGAAAAAAATCCTGGAGTGGACTGAACTGGATTGGAGTGCATAATTTAAACGATTTCAATGACACCTTGATTAATATCAATGCAGCAATAACAACAACAGCAACAACAACCGCAGGGCTCGCCTTTACCTGTTCCACTGCCCATTCGCTGGCTCTCGCTCTCACTGTCCGCCCTTCGCGCTCTCTCTCTCTCTCTCTGTCCTTAGAATTCCATGAAATTATGAACGAAACGGAACGCAACGCAACGCAACGTGTTGCATTTGACCAAAAGATAAAGAAGCATTGAGAACGCCGATGAGCAAAGAAAC
>JABVZX010000330.1:4363247-4381825 GCA_020883565.1 Drosophila pachea
ACCAATTCTAGACAAGATTGTGAGAGATATACGGCAGCGCGTAAAGGACTACAAGAAGTTCTGGTCAAATCTGCCGCATTCCATATGCAGCAACGAGGACATTGCCGCCTCATCGGATGTGGACGGAATGTGCTGGAATGGGCACACTATAGACAGGTGAGAGCGATGTGGTGCGGCTGCTGTCATCGGTTGTAATACTAATGAACTGTGCACCTTAGATACATGCACTCGGTGACCACAGAGCATGGCTCGAATCCTGAGTTTAGTGGCAATCCTGTAAGCACACGCCAAACGGCACAGATGTCCACGCAACTTTTCCATTTGAAGAACGCCATCAATCATCTACGCAACGCTTACAACGGCCAAGATGTAGACTGGAGCGAGCAAGGTAGGAGAACTACACGAATTCGGATATCTATCATTTCAACTTTCTATCTATCTTTAAAATTGCAGAAGATCCCTATGTGGGCAGCGGCGCTGGCTCTGGTTCGGGCTCCGAGGATGATGAAGATGATGACGAGGGCTCTGGCTTGGGACCGTTCGAGCCTAGCCATAAGCCGGACGTGGAGCATCCGTCGGTGCGTGTTGACAACGATGATGATGAAGATACAAATCCGTCCGTTACCACCCATACTTCGCGTCCAAATGTGGATGATAAGAATCCGCTGGTGCATACCACGCACCTGGAACATGATCACAACGATCTTGATGAGCCGCACAATGGTGACAGCGATGAGGATGACGACGACTCCGTCCACACTTCCTCGACAGATGGTGCCACGCGCACCTCCAGCGCACCCGAGAAGATGACGCTGCGTCGGGCCCTGCTCGTCTACTTGCTGCCCCTATATATGGCGTGGTTCGGCGGCGTATGCGCCGATTTGCTGTGATTATACAAATATACGCTGCCCCCAACGAAACAGAAGCGAGCTAGCGAACAAGTGCAGTCGGGGTGGTTGGCTAACCACGACCCACAGTCCGCTGCACGCCCACATCTCTCAGTCATTCATCCATGAAACAAAAATGTTATTAGATCGTTTTTTATACGAAAATGTCCAAAATTTTATAAAAACTTTTGTCGATGTAAAGAAAAAGCAATGAGAAACACGCGAAGCATTCCCAAGGCTGGGCAATGCTTTCAGAAGAATCCGCCTCAGATCAATTTCTCTCGATCGAATATGATTTGACGGATGCCGTCGAGAGCTTTCTTGAGGAATCAACCATTTAGATGATTTAAGTTCATTAACCTAAGTCGTAAGTGCGAAATTCTAATCTATAAGCGAGTGCGAATGCGTATGTGTGCGTGCGTTTTTCGTGTGTATGTCTATGGGTGTGAGTGTGAGTGTAGCTGTGTTTTTGGGTGAGTGTCAGTGCTTGAATGAGATTTTGTGTGTGGCTGTGTGAGTGCCTGGTTATTGTGATCGTTTAGCAAAAATTAACTATATAACATTATATAACGTATAGTAAGCGAACTTAAATTTGTATTATATTTATATATATTCTATATAGATACATATATACATACGAGCATATACGTAACAGTTGCCAGCATATTTTAACCATTCTACGAAATTAACAAGCCTAAGCAGCAATAACTAATTTCTAACTGTACTGAACTGTAATTTAGTGACTTAGTTGACGTCCCCTTCGCTTCGCATAGGATAATCTGAGTGCGTTCGGCAGTCCCGCATCCTCCAATACATGTATGCTAAACATTACAAAAGTATATCATATTGGTTATATAATATTAGATTATAACAACAGAAGAAAAGAATGTCGCCTATTAACAGCAGATCGGTTTTCAAGCAAGAGCATTTGTAACCTAAGCAGAAACAGCTTAAATATTTATGTATATTTATTTTTGATTTTTTTAATTTGTAATTGTATTTTTTTATGTATGTATTAAAAGTAAATGCAGCACATTTAAAGTAACACATTGCAAACATAAATTTGAAAGAAATCAAAATTTGGGCACATCCGGTCTCTCAGATGTGGAAGAGAGCTTCCACTAAGCTGGCACAGAAGACATCCAAAGGGAATGGATCGTAAGAGACTTTCAAATGGGGATGTTTCAGGTCATTGAATACCTGTGGAAATATAATGAAAAGCACTGCATTCAGGCATACTGAAAAGCAAACTCAAATTCAATTTTAAACCTTTGGACTCTTTTTAACCGAGCTATTGTATAGGCACAGAATCAATGGGGAGACGGCTCGTCCGGAATTGAATACTTTATCCAAGCAGAGGACGCTCATCTCCATAAAGTGGTCATCCAGCCGACTGCCCGCTAAATTGAGAATCCTTAGGGTTTTGCAAGCAGCTACCATATTCCACAGCTGGATCGCCGTTGGTAATGAGTGCATTTTTGTCAAATGCAATTCTTTAAGATTCGGAAGGTTGGTACAGATCATATGGAGCTGCCACGTTCTAATGTCGTCGTTGTGCAGCACAAGGCGCTCCAGATTCTTCATGGCCATCATGGCTTGGCACACATCAGAACTGGCCCAGTAGGAATCATTGAACAGCAATGATTTCACTCGCAGTGGCCGCTTTTTGGCCAATCTTTCCACAACAAACCCGTAACAGTGACGAGTGTAGAATGCCAGACGGTAGAATTTGGGCAACTGCATGAGATTGAATATGAAGTCGCTTGACAAGTAGTGATCGCGTATAACGAGCTCCTCAAGCCCAGTCCAATCGGAAATGGGCTGAATGTTTTTTCCAAGAAGTGTGTCGTAGCTATAGTAGAGAACCGAAAGCTTACGCAATGACAGGTACCTGCCAAGGAGCTCAAAATTACAGAAGCTGTCAATCAGGTTCAGCTCCTGCAAGTTAGTCAATTGGTATATACACAGAGGATCAGACGACATGTGGCCCTTCAGAGTGAGACATCGCAAACTTGGAAACAGTTGGTTCAGCAACTCACGGTTTCCTTCGGCACACTCTACATTATTGTAGCCCAGATTAATTACGCAGGTAATTAATTTGGGGAACGCATAACCACTCCACTTGGTCAGCGTATCGAAAGTAATTCCATCCAGGCGCATCTTTTGAACCGTTTTTCTGGCGCAATGCAGGAAATCCTTCATTTCCTGGGGATGCTCTGTGAAGTATTCGATCACTTTTGGGCTTATATTAACGGTCTTCAGGTGTTGCCAGTGGTACAGCACAACATTTTTCAGTCTCTCGGATATCTGCGCTACCGATATCTGGTCATTAAGGTCCGTATATTTCAAAATGGCAAGCCAACAATCGTCATTTAGCTTGTGAAACATTTTAACAATTTGGGAAAATTTATCACAAACGTATAACAAACTAATTTGACTCACGTTCTAGCCAAACTGCTGTCAGGCACTACTTGATTTGAATACATTGGCAGCGCACTCTCAGTTTTAAGAAAATTTTCTACTCTGGGTCAAGCTATATTTATGAGTAAATGTAGACTGCCATTGAACAAACCATGGATGTTATTTGACAAAACTTATGCAAATTTGATGCATGCAAAACAACCAATTTCACCGTACCGAAATGTCCGCAATTGGTATCCGACTTGTTCAAGAATAAATGTTGTTGGCAGATCGGCCAAGTAAGGATCGGTCATCGTTAAGGAAGGCGTTTAATATCCACTTTACAGCCCACTTTGGCCCACGGCCAATCTAGGGCATAACCACGACATGTAACGACTTTAAAAACCCCGCAACATTCGCATGCGAACACCATCTAGCGACGAACTTCTAGTCAAGCAGTAAACAAACAACCATAACAAGCAGTGCAAATTTTAGTGCAGCTCCGCACCCGAGAAGATGACGCTGCGTCGAGCCCTGCTCGTTTACTTGCTGCCCCTATATATGCGTATTTATCGTATCGGCGTATGCGCCGATTTTCTGTGATTATTCAAATATACGTTGCCCCCAACGAAACAGAAGCGAGTTAGCGAACAAGTGCAGTCGGGGTGGTTTTCTAACCATGACCCAAAGTCCGCTGCACGCCCACCTCTCAGTCATTCATCCATGAAACAAAAATGTTATTAGATCGTCTTTTATACGAAAATGCAAGTCCAAAATTTTATAAAAACTTTGGTCGAAGTAAAGAAAAAGCAATGAGAAAAACGCGAAGCCTTCCCAAGGCTGGACAATGCTTTCACAAGAATCCGCCTCAGATGCATTTCTCTCGATCGAATATGATTTGAACAATGAGAGCTTTGCCCTTCGCTGCCTGAGGAGGGCTCTTGAGGAATCAACCATTTAGATGATTTAAGTTCATTCACCTAAGTCGTAAGTGCGAAACGCTAATCTATAAGCGAGTGCGAATGCGTATGTGTGCGTGCGTTTTTCGTGTGTATGTCTATGGGTGTGAGTGTGAATGTAGCTGTGTTTTTGGGTGAGTGTCAGTGCTTGAAGGAGATTTTTTGTGTGCCTGTGTGAGTATAGTAAGCGAACTTAAATTTGTATTATATTTATATATATTCTATATAGATACATATATACATACGAGCATATACGTAAAAGTTGCCAGCATATTTTAGCCATTTTACGAAATTATCAAGCCTAAGCAGCAATTACTAAGTTCTAACTGTACTGAACTGTAATTTAGTGACTTAGTTGACGTCCCCTTCGCTTATGCCGGTTATTAACAGCAGATCGGTTTTCAAGCAAAAGCATTTGGATCCTAAGCAGAAACAAGTTAAATATTTATGTATATTTATTTTTGATTTTTTTTAAATTTGTAATTGTATTTTTTTTATGTATGTATTGAAGTATGGATAAATTATCACGTCACATTGCATATCACATCCGGTCATTCAGATGTGGAAGAGAGCTTCCACTATGCTGGGACCGCAGATGTCCAAAGGGAATGGATCGTAAGAGACTTTCAAATGGGGATGTTTCAGGTCATTGAATACCTGTGGAAATATAATGAAAAGCACTGCATTCAGGCATACTGAAAAGCAAACTCAAATTCAATTTTAAACCTTTGGACTCTTTTTAACCGAGCTATTGTATAGGCACAGAACCAATGGGGAGACGGCTCGTCCGGAATTGAATACTTTATCCAAGCAGGGGACGCTCATCTCCACAAAGTGGTCTTCCAGCCGACTGCCTCCCAAATTGAGAATCCTTAGGTTTTTGCAGGCATCCACCATATTCCACAGCTCGATCGCCGTTGGTAATGACTGCATATTCGCCAAATGCAATTCTTTAAGATTCGGAAGGTTGGTACAGATCATACGGAGCTGCCACGTTTTAATGTCGTCGTTGTACAGCACAAGGCGCTCCAGATTCTTCATGGCCATCATGGCTTGGCACACATCACGACTGGCCCAGTAGGAATCATGGAACAGCAATGATTTCACTCGCAGTGGCCGTAAATTGGCCAATCTTTCCCCAACCAACCCGTAAATATGACGAGTGTAGAAAGCCAGACGGCGGAGATTGGGCAACTCCATGAGATTGCATATGAAGTCGACCCACAAGTAGTAATCGCGTATAACGATCTCCTCAAGCCCAGTCCAATCGGAAACGGGCTGAATGCTTTTGCCAAGACGTATGCCGTAGCTATAGTAGAGAACCGAAAGCTTACGCAATGACAGGTACCTGCCAAGGAGCTCAAAATTACAGAAGCAGTCAATCAGGTTCAGCTCCTGCAAGTTAGTCAATTGGTATATACACAGAGGATCAGACTTGTGGCCCTTCAGAGTGAGACATCGCAAACTTGGAAACAGTTGGTTCAGCAACTCACGGTTTCCTTCGGCACACTCTACATTATTGTAGCCCAGATTAATTACGCAGGTAATTAATTTGGGGAACGCATAACCCCTCCACTTGGTCAGCGTATCGAAAGTGATTTCTTCCAGGCGCATCTTTTGAACCGTTTTTCTGGCGCAATGCAGGAAATCCTTCATTTCCTGGGGATGCTCTGTGAAGTATTCGATCACTTTTGGGCTTACATCAACGGTCTTCAGGCGTTGCCAGTGGTACAGCACAACATTTTTCAGTCTCTCGGATATCTGCGCTACCGATATCTGGTCATTAAGGTCCGTATATTCCAAAATGGCAAGCCAACAATCGTCATTTAGTTTGTGAAACATTTTAACAAATTGTGAAAATTTATCACAAACGTATATCAAACTAATTTGACTCACGTTCTAGCCAAACTGCTGTCAGGCACTACTTGATTTGAAAACATTGGCAGCGCACTCTCAGTTTTAAGAAAATTTTCTACTCTGGGTCAAGCTATATTTATGAGTAAATGTAGACTGCCATTGAACAAACCATAGATGATAATTGACAAAAGTTATGTAAATTTGATGCATGCAAAACAACCAATTTCACCGTACCGAAATGTCCGCAATTGGTATCCGACTTGTTCAAGAATAAATGTTGTTGGCAGATCGGCCAAGTAAGGATCGATCATCGTTAAGGAAGGCGTTTAATATCCACTTTACAGCCCACTTTGGCCCACGGCCAATCTAGGGCATAACCACGACATGTAACGACTTTAAAAACCCCGCAACATTCGCATGCGAACACCATCTAGCGACGAACTTCTAGTCAAGCAGTAAACAAACAACCATAACAAGCAGTGCAAATTTTAGTGCAGCTCCGCACCCGAGAAGATGACGCTGCGTCGAGCCCTGCTCGTTTACTTGCTGCCCCTATATATATGCGTATTTATCGTATCGGCGTATGCGCCGATTTTCTGTGATTATTCAAATATACGTTGCCCCCAACGAAACAGAAGCGAGTTAGCGAACAAGTGCAGTCGGGGTGGTTTTCTAACCATGACCCAAAGTCCGCTGCACGCCCACCTCTCAGTCATTCATCCATGAAACAAAAATGTTATTAGATCGTCTTTTATACGAAAATGCAAGTCCAAAATTTTATAAAAACTTTGGTCGAAGTAAAGAAAAAGCAATGAGAAAAACGCGAAGCCTTCCCAAGGCTGGACAATGCTTTCACAAGAATCCGCCTCAGATCCATTTCTCTCGATCGAATATGATTTGAACAATGAGAGCTTTGCCCTTCGCTGCCTGAGGAGGGCTCTTGAGGAATCAACCATTTAGATGATTTAAGTTCATTCACCTAAGTCGTAAGTGCGAAACGCTAATCTATAAGCGAGTGCGAATGCGTATGTGTGCGTGCGTTTTTCGTGTGTATGTCTATGGGTGTGAGTGTGAGTGTAGCTGTGTTTTTGGGTGAGTGTCAGTGCTTGAAGGAGATTTTTTGTGTGCCTGTGTGAGTATAGTAAGCGAACTTAAATTTGTATTATATTTATATATATTCTATATAGATACATATATACATACGAGCATATACGTAAAAGTTGCCAGCATATTTTAGCCATTTTACGAAATTATCAAGCCTAAGCAGCAATTACTAAGTTCTAACTGTACTGAACTGTAATTTAGTGACTTAGTTGACGTCCCCTTCGCTTATGCCGGTTATTAACAGCAGATCGGTTTTCAAGCAAGAGCATTTGGATCCTAAGCAGAAACAGCTTAAATAATTATGTATATTTATTTTTGATTTTTTTATATTTGTAATAGCATTTTTTTTTTATGTATGTATTAAAGTATGAATAATCATAATCACAATCACATAATCACATAATCACAATCATAATCACATTGCATGTCATATCCGGTCATTCAGATGTGGAGAGCTTCCACTACGGTGGGACCGCAGATGTCCAAAGGGAATGGATCGTAAGAGACTTTCAAATGGGGATGTTTCAGGTCATTGAATACCTGTGGAAATATAATGAAAAGCACTGCATTCAGGCATACTGAAAAGCAAACTCAAATTCAATTTTAAACCTTTGGACTCTTTTTAACCGAGCTATTGTATAGGCACAGAACCAATGGGGAGACGGCTCGTCCGGAATTGAATACTTTATCCAAGCAGGGGACGCTCATCTCCACAAAGTGGTCTTCCAGCCGACTGCCTCCCAAATTGAGAATCCTTAGGTTTTTGCACGCATCCACCATATTCCACAGCTCGATCGCCGTTGGTAATGACTGCATATTCACCAAATGCAATTCTTTAAGATTCGGAAGGTTGGTACAGATCATACGGAGCTGCCCCGTTTTAATGCCGTCGTTGTACAGCACAAGGCGCTCCAGATTCTTCATGGGCATCATGGCTTGGTACACACGAGAACCGGACCAGTAGGAATCATTGAACAGCAATGATTTCACTCGCAGTGTTCGTAAATTGGTCAATCTTTCCTCAATCAACCCCAAAATATTACGAGTGTAGAAAGCCAGACGGCGGAGATTGGGCAACTCCATTAGATCGCATATGAAGTCGACCCACAAGTAGTCCTCGCGTATAACGATCTCTTCAAGACCAGTCCAATTGGAAACGGGTTGAATGCGTTTGCCAAAAAGTGTGGAGTCTCTATCGTAGTGAACCGAAAGCTTACGCAATGACAGGTACCTGCCAAGGAGCTCAAAATTACAGAAGCAGTCAATCAGGTTCAGCTCCTGCAAGTTAGTCAATTGGTATATACACAGAGGATCAGACTTGTGGCCCTTCAGAGTGAGACATCGCAAACTAGGAAACAGTTGGTTCAGCAACTCACGGTTTCCTTCGGCACACTCTACATTATTGTAGCCCAGATTAATTACGCAGGTAATTAATTTGGGGAACGCATAACCACTCCACTTGGTCAGCGTATCGAAAGTGATTTCTTCCAGGCGCATCTTTTGAACCGTTTTTCTGGCGCAATGCAGGAAATCCTTCATTTCCTGGGGATGCTCTGTGAAGTATTTGATCTCTTTTGGGCTTACATTAACGGTCTTCAGGTGTTGCCAGTGGTACAGCACACTATTTTTCAGTCTCTCGGATATCTGCGCTACCGATATCTGGTCATTAAGGTCCGTATATTTCAAAATGGCAAGCCAACAATCGTCATTTAGTTTGTGAACCATTTTAACAAATTGGGAAAATTTATCACAAACGTATAACAAACTAATTTGACTCACGTTCTAGCCAAACTGCTGTCAGGCACTACTTGATTTGAATACATTGGCAGCGCACTCTCAGTTTTAAGAAAATTTTCTACTCTGGGTCAAGCTATATTTATGAGTAAATGTAGACTGCCATTGAACAAACCATGGATGTTATTTGACAAAACTTATGCAAATTTGATGCATGCAAAACAACCAATTTCACCGTACCGAAATGTCCGCAATTGGTATCCGACTTGTTCAAGAATAAATGTTGTTGGCAGATCGGCCAAGTAAGGATCGGTCATCGTTAAGGAAGGCGTTTAATATCCACTTTACAGCCCACTTTGGCCCACGGCCAATCTAGGGCATAACCACGACATGTAACGACTTTAAAAACCCCGCAACATTCGCATGCGAACACCATCTAGCGACGAACTTCTAGTCAAGCAGTAAACAAACAACCATAACAAGCAGTGCAAATTTTAGTGCAGCTCCGCACCCGAGAAGATGACGCTGCGTCGAGCCCTGCTCGTTTACTTGCTGCCCCTATATATGCGTATTTATCGTATCGGCGTATGCGCCGATTTTCTGTGATTATTCAAATATACGTTGCCCCCAACGAAACAGAAGCGAGTTAGCGAACAAGTGCAGTCGGGGTGGTTTTCTAACCATGACCCAAAGTCCGCTGCACGCCCACCTCTCAGTCATTCATCCATGAAACAAAAATGTTATTAGATCGTCTTTTATACGAAAATGCAAGTCCAAAATTTTATAAAAACTTTTGTCGAAGTAAAGAAAAAGCAATGAGAAAAACGCGAAGCCTTCCCAAGGCTGGACAATGCTTTCACAAGAATCCGCCTCAGATCCATTTCTCTCGATCGAATATGATTTGAACAATGAGAGCTTTGCCCTTCGCTGCCTGAGGAGGGCTCTTGAGGAATCAACCATTTAGATGATTTAAGTTCATTCACCTAAGTCGTAAGTGCGAAACGCTAATCTATAAGCGAGTGCGAATGCGTATGTGTGCGTGCGTTTTTCGTGTGTATGTCTATGGGTGTGAGTGTGAGTGTAGCTGTGTTTTTGGGTGAGTGTCAGTGCTTGAAGGAGATTTTTTGTGTGCCTGTGTGAGTATAGTAAGCGAACTTAAATTTGTATTATATTTATATATATTCTATATAGATACATATATACATACGAGCATATACGTAAAAGTTGCCAGCATATTTTAGCCATTTTACGAAATTATCAAGCCTAAGCAGCAATTACTAAGTTCTAACTGTACTGAACTGTAATTTAGTGACTTAGTTGACGTCCCCTTCGCTTATGCCGGTTATTAACAGCAGATCGGTTTTCAAGCAAGAGCATTTGGATCCTAAGCAGAAACAGCTTAAATAATTATGTATATTTATTTTTGATTTTTTTATATTTGTAATAGCATTTTTTTTTTTATGTATGTATTAAAGTATAAATAATCATAATCACATAATCACATAATCACATAATCATAATCACATTGCATGTCATATCCGGTCATTCAGATGTGGAAGAGAGCTTCCACTACGGTGGGACCGCAGATGTCCAAAGGGAATGGATCGTAAGAGACTTTCAAATGGGGATGTTTCAGGTCATTGAATACCTGTGGAAATATAATGAAAAGCACTGTATTCAGGCATACTGAAAAGCAAACTCAAATTCAATTTTAAACCTTTGGACTCTTTTTAACCGAGCTATTGTATAGGCACAGAACCAATGGGGAGACGGCTCGTCCGGAATTGAATACTTTATCCAAGCAGGGGACGCTCATCTCCACAAAGTGGTCTTCCAGCCGACTGCCTCCCAAATTGAGAATCCTTAGGTTTTTGCACGCATCCACCATATTCCACAGCTCGATCGCCGTTGGTAATGACTGCATATTCACCAAATGCAATTCTTTAAGATTCGGAAGGTTGGTACAGATCATACGGAGCTGCCCCGTTTTAATGCCGTCGTTGTACAGCACAAGGCGCTCCAGATTCTTCATGGGCATCATGGCTTGGTACACACGAGAACCGGACCAGTAGGAATCATTGAACAGCAATGATTTCACTCGCAGTGTTCGTAAATTGGTCAATCTTTCCTCAATCAACCCCAAAATATTACGAGTGTAGAAAGCCAGACGGCGGAGATTGGGCAACTCCATTAGATCGCATATGAAGTCGACCCACAAGTAGTCCTCGCGTATAACGATCTCTTCAAGACCAGTCCAATTGGAAACGGGTTGAATGCGTTTGCCAAAAGGTGTGGAGTCTCTATCGTAGTGAACCGAAAGCTTACGCAATGACAGGTACCTGCCAAGGAGCTCAAAATTACAGAAGCAGTCAATCAGGTTCAGCTCCTGCAAGTTAGTCAATTGGTATATACACAGAGGATCAGACTTGTGGCCCTTCAGAGTGAGACATCGCAAACTTGGAAACAGTTGGTTCAGCAACTCACGGTTTCCTTCGGCACACTCTACATTATTGTAGCCCAGATTAATTACGCAGGTAATTAATTTGGGGAACGCATAACCACTCCACTTGGTCAGCGTATCGAAAGTGATTTCTTCCAGGCGCATCTTTTGAACCGTTTTTCTGGCGCAATGCAGGAAATCCTTCATTTCCTGGGGATGCTCTGTGAAGTATTTGATCTCTTTTGGGCTTACATTAACGGTCTTCAGGTGTTGCCAGTGGTACAGCACAACATTTTTCAGTCTCTCGGATATCTGCGCTACCGATATCTGGTCATTAAGGTCCGTATATTTCAAAATGGCAAGCCAACAATCGTCATTTAGTTTGTGAACCATTTTAACAAATTGGGAAAATTTATCACAAACGTATAACAAACTAATTTGACTCACGTTCTAGCCAAACTGCTGTCAGGCACTACTTGATTTGAATACATTGGCAGCGCACTCTCAGTTTTAAGAAAATTTTCTACTCTGGGTCAAGCTATATTTATGAGTAAATGTAGACTGCCATTGAACAAACCATGGATGTTATTTGACAAAACTTATGCAAATTTGATGCATGCAAAACAACCAATTTCACCGTACCGAAATGTCCGCAATTGGTATCCGACTTGTTCAAGAATAAATGTTGTTGGCAGATCGGCCAAGTAAGGATCGGTCATCGTTAAGGAAGGCGTTTAATATCCACTTTACAGCCCACTTTGGCCCACGGCCAATCTAGGGCATAACCACGACATGTAACGACTTTAAAAACCCCGCAACATTCGCATGCGAACACCATCTAGCGACGAACTTCTAGTCAAGCAGTAAACAAACAACCATAACAAGCAGTGCAAATTTTAGTGCAGCTCCGCACCCGAGAAGATGACGCTGCGTCGAGCCCTGCTCGTTTACTTGCTGCCCCTATATATGCGTATTTATCGTATCGGCGTATGCGCCGATTTTCTGTGATTATTCAAATATACGTTGCCCCCAACGAAACAGAAGCGAGTTAGCGAACAAGTGCAGTCGGGGTGGTTTTCTACCCATGACCCAAAGTCCGCTGCACGCCCACCTCTTAGTCATTCATCCATGAAACAAAAATGTTATTAGATCGTCTTTTATACGAAAATGCAAGTCCAAAATTTTATAAAAACTTTGGTCGAAGTAAAGAAAAAGCAATGAGAAAAACGCGAAGCCTTCCCAAGGCTGGACAATGCTTTCACAAGAATCCGCCTCAGATCCATTTCTCTCGATCGAATATGATTTGAACAATGAGAGCTTTGCCCTTCGCTGCCTGAGGAGGGCTCTTGAGGAATCAACCATTTAGATGATTTAAGTTCATTCACCTAAGTCGTAAGTGCGAAACGCTAATCTATAAGCGTTTGCGAATGCGTATGTGTGCGTGCGTTTTTCGTGTGTATGTCTATGGGTGTGAGTGTGAGTGTAGCTGTGTTTTTGGGTGAGTGTCAGTGCTTGAAGGAGATTTTTTGTGTGCCTGTGTGAGTATAGTAAGCGAACTTAAATTTGTATTATATTTATATATATTCTATATAGATACATATATACATACGAGCATATACGTAAAAGTTGCCAGCATATTTTAGCCATTTTACGAAATTATCAAGCCTAAGCAGCAATTACTAAGTTCTAACTGTACTGAACTGTAATTTAGTGACTTAGTTGACGTCCCCTTCGCTTATGCCGGTTATTAACAGCAGATCGGTTTTCAAGCAAGAGCATTTGGATCCTAAGCAGAAACAAGTTAAATATTTATGTATTTTATTTTTGATTTAAAAAAATTTGTAATAGTATTTTTTACATGTAGGTATTAAAGTACGGATAAATTACCACGTCACATTGCATACCACATCTGGTCATTCAGATGTGGAAGAGAGCTTCCACTATGCTGGGACAGCAGATGTCCAAAGGGAATGGATCGAAACAGACTTTCAAATGGGGATGTTTCAGGTCATTGAATACCTGTGGAAATATAATGAAAAGCACTGTATTCAGGCATACTGAAAAGCAAACTCAAATTCAATTTTAAACCTTTGGACTCTTTTTAACCGAGCTATTGTATAGGCACAGAACCAATGGGGAGACGGCTCGTCCGGAATTGAATACTTTATCCAAGCAGGGGACGCTCATCTCCACAAAGTGGTCTTCCAGCCGACTGCCTCCCAAATTGAGAATCCTTAGGTTTTTGCACGCATCCACCATATTCCACAGCTCGATCGCCGTTGGTAATGACTGCATATTTGCCAAATGCAATTCTTTAAGATTTGGAAGGTTGATACAGATCATACGGAGCTGCCACGTTTTTATGTCGTCGTTGTACAGCACAAGGCGCTCCAGATTCTTCATGGCCATCATGGCTTGGCACACATCACGACTGGCCCAGTAGGAATCATGGAACAGCAATGATTTCACTCGCAGTGGTCGTAAATTGGCCAATCTTTCCCCAACCAACCCGTAAATATGACGAGTGTAGAAAGCCAGACGGCGGAGATTGGGCAACTCCATGAGATTGCGTATGAAGTCGACCGACAAGTAGTAATCGCGTATAACGATCTCCTCAAGCCGAGTCCAATCGGAAACGGGCTGAATGCTTTTGCCAAGACGTATGCCGTAGCTATAGTAGAGAACCGAAAGCTTACGCAATGACAGGTACCTGCCAAGGAGCTCAAAATTACAGAAGCAGTCAATCAGGTTCAGCTCCTGCAAGTTAGTCAATTGGTATATACACAGAGGATCAGACTTGTGGCCCTTCAGAGTGAGACATCGCAAACTTGGAAACAGTTGGTTCAGCAACTCACGGTTTCCTTCGGCACACTCTACATTATTGTAGCCCAGATTAATTACGCAGGTAATTAATTTGGGGAACACATAACCACTCCACTTGGTTAGCGTATCGAAAGTGATTTCTTCCAGGCGCATCTTTTGAACCGTTTTTCTGGCGCAATGCAGGAAATCCTTCATTTCCTGGGGATGCTCTGTGAAGTATTCGATCACTTTTGGGCTTACATTAACGGTCTTCAGGTGTTGCCAGTGGTACAGCACAACATTTTTCAGTCTCTCGGATATCTGCGCTACCGATATCTGGTCATTAAGGTCCGTATATTTCAAAATGGCAAGCCAACAATCGTCATTTAGTTTGTGAAACATTTTAACAAATTGGGAAAATTTATCACAAACGTATAACAAACTAATTTGACTCACGTTCTAGCCAAACTGCTGTCAGGCACTACTTGATTTGAATACATTGGCAGCGCACTCTCAGTTTTAAGAAAATTTTCTACTCTGGGTCAAGCTATATTTATGAGTAAATGTAGACTGCCATTGAACAAACCATAGATGATAATTGACAAAAGTTATGTAAATTTGATGCATGCAAAACAACCAATTTCACCGTACCGAAATGTCCGCAATTGGTATCCGACTTGTTCAAGAATAAATGTTGTTGGCAGATCGGCCAAGTAAGGATCGGTCATCGTTAAGGAAGGCATTTAATATCCACTTTACAACCCACTTTGGCCCACGGCCAATCTAGGGCATAACCACGACATGTAACGACTTTAATAAACCCCGCAACATTCGCATGCGAACACCATCTAGCGACGAACTTCTAGTCAAGCAGTAAACAAACAACCATAACAAGCAGTGCAAATTTTAGTGCATCTACTGACATGTAGATGGCGAGATTGTGCCAAATAAAAATAATGTTGAATGTGTTTCATCTTCAAATGTGCATATTTTTATGTGATTCCCTCAATTTTATCTCGAATCTTATATCTAATAGTAGTTTCAACGTAATGATAAACCTGGGGAATAGTTCACTCAGTCCTCCTGTATGTCCAGATATATTTCGCCATCATCGCGAGTCTGGACATCTATTTCAGAATTCGCCGACGAGCTTAGGTTCAAGCTGTCAATATCCGGTGGACCAATAGCGTCTTCAAAGCTTTCATGCTCGCCCTCTACCTTGGGTAGGTCCAAGTCAATACCCTGCACCTCGTTGATACATTTACAGTTAAGCTTATCTAGTGTAGTCTCCAATTTATTGGCTCTGTCCAATAAACGGCCCAAGCGTATGTCGATCTCACTGAAAGTATCAGTCTCCGATGAGGCTGCGACCCCTTCTGTTTCAGACTCGATTGTTAGCCTCTCACTGTCCCCAGATCCAGCCTCATTGCCTGCTTCCAGCGACGACATAATATCTAATAGTTTAAGATACAGACAGATATGGACCGAGAAATTATTTTTGTTTTAGTTGATTTGGTATTGTATATGTTAGACGAATACAATTTTATGACGACCTGTAAATGATTTTCGTTGGACTGCCTCAAACTCACAACGCAGGCCTACTCAGCTCTGTCAGAGAGAAGTTTCATCATTTCGCAAGCAACGCCAGCAGCAACAACAATCAACGGTTGAGTAGCACCCGAGACGATGCTCCGACCAAATCTGTGGGAGCGATCGACGCATGGCGGCTTTTTTTTACAGTGAGTGCGCGAGCGGCAAACGGTAAACAACAGCTGCTGGCAGCGAAAATCACGAAAAGCCAGAGACTCAAGACGTTGAAAGTGAGCGAAAAACTACAGAAAGCAAAACGTACGGAAAAAATAAAACAACCTTACCACAAGCAAAGGGCAGTAGACCTGGACGCCTCAACAGTAGCAGGCTCAAAAATATACAAACGTATCTCATCGATACGCGAGCCTTCAGTGTAAAACCTTAAACCATTACGCAAGTGAGTGAAATTACGCAAATTGTACGTTGAAAAGTACCAACTGATATACGGAGGGCAATTAGTAAAATTACTATCAGGAGAGCCGAACTACACCAAATTGTCGTCTCTACAATGACTTGAAAGTGATTCACTTCCAGATCCATTCAATAATTAGCCAACAAGTGGAAAGCAAACAAATGGAATTAGTTTGCCGTGAGCAGAAGTTCATATTTATTAAGCTCGTTTCTTCTGTCGGCCCACGTTTAACATGGACTCTGTCGGCTCTTCTGCTGCTGCTCTTCACTATAGTTAGTTAGTATAGACGTAAGATGTCTCTCCCATCTGACTCCGTCTCGCCCTCGCTCGCTCTCTACACTCACAGCTGTTTCGCTCTTAAACCAGTTTTCTATCGGATTGTTTTGGCGTTTCTTGGAGGTTTTTACTATTGTTTTTTCTTTGGTATATATCGAAAATGTCAAATGTGAACATTTGCAGTTCAATATTTAGCATGTGGGGGCAGAGTGCAACAAGCTATGTTTCTGTTTACTGCTGCTTTGCTATCCAAAAAAATGAAATAAAAGTTTCGCTTGAATCAGAATTCAATGAATAATATCATATAAGAATGTTAATTATTTGCAATCTCTATTTTAAGTCATTTCCATTTCTCGGCATATCACACAATTGGATGAAATTAGCCTTAACAGGAAAAAACCACTCGAACTAAACACCTAAGTTTTCAAAAATTGGCAATCTGTTTTTGGAATGTAAGCAGTTGTCGATGCAAGCAGTTCATGTTGTGTTAAAGCACCATTTTATAGTGGCAAGCAGAGTACTGCTTTCTTATTTTAATATTCGAATAAAACAAACGGCATTTCGTACAAAAATCGATTCTCATCATCGATACTCTACCTGTAACCTGACGGAAAGAAAAAACGATGCAAAAATATATCCTTGGGCAGGAGTAAATCGATAGCTTAGCCTACGTCAGGTTTTTTTTATTCAGTTATGTTATTGTATAAAAGTACAAAATATGTAAATAAGACTAATTAAAAAAAAAAACTAAAGCTAAGGGGAAATCAAATTCGCACGGTTAGTAATCCTCGTCACAGAAGCAGCCGTCGCGCGAGTTCTCCACAATCCAGTCAAGATATTTGGTGACTCTGGTATAGACGCCAGGATAGTTTGGTCGCGCGCATCCATTTCCCCAGGAGACTATGCCGATCTGTTCGAAACGCTTATCGTCCGGGCGCAAACGCACCAGAGGCCCACCCGAATCGCCCTGACAGCTGTCCCGTCCACCGACGCCCGGATAGCCGGAGCACATCATGTTCTTGGTAATCATCTTCTGCGTATAGTTTGTTTGCGCCACACACTCATCGTTGTCCAGCACTGGGACCTCCACCTCTTGCAGCAAGCAGGAGGGTTTGCCGTCCTCCTTCAGCGTGCCCCATCCGGTGGCAATAGCTCGTGTGCCCACAAACAGTTCATTGCGCTTGTCCGCACGAGGCAGGCAGATGGGTCGGATGAAGCTGGTGATGGGCACGCGATCGTTGAGCCGCAGCAGCGCAATGTCGTTGTCGAAGTTGGAGAAACTGAACTTCTGGCTAAAGGCACGCAGCACGAAACGCGTCTCCGGTCGCTCCTTGTCGTTGCAGCGATCGTGCTCGCCAAAGGTCACCTTGATCATGAACCACATGAAGCCCTTGACGCAGTGCGCCGCCGTCAGCACGTAGCGATCGTTGATCAGCGTGCCACCGCAGTAGAATCGATTGAAATAGCTCAGCCTGGCCATCCAGGGATACTCGCTGACGCCAGTTGTGGTGCCCCCCACGATCCTCGACTCGTCGTTGCGCTCCCCGCATCTGCAAGAGTCAAGTCAATGTGAGTGCGCTTCGGATATCGAAGTAAATGTCAGTCATCCACTTCATAAACGCTTGGATCATTGAGAGCATTGCACTGCGGCCCCCTGCACTTCATATTTGAATCACGGATATAGACAAGCTATACTAATAGATCCCTACAGTCTACAGTTAACAACGGGGATTGCAGTAGGTGCAGAACTGGAAGTAGCAGACTGAGTTGAAATCGTTTGGAATATATTTATATGTTCATAAATATATATATGATCTTTATGCCACATCTCTTATACATTGTATATGCATGTGTTTCAGCTGGATTGGAACGTTGGCGAACTGCGCTTAAGCCTAATTATCCATCGCATACTCTTTGAGTGACAATCTTCGTTGATTAGTTCGGAGTTCGTTAACCTGAGAGATTTACGAACCGCATCAATAATGTCATAAATCGAGTGTCAAGGTATTTAACGAGCATGCTGGAATGTTTCGCAGTTTTTTCAACACATTTAAGATGCATTTGTTGCATAAAACTGGTTTACAATTGCCAAAAGTGAGGCAAATGCATTCGAAAAT
>JABVZX010000330.1:4615511-4627556 GCA_020883565.1 Drosophila pachea
AACACACAGATTTTGTGCAGCCTCAGCGACGCCGGCGAAAGTTTTGCCCAGCAGCGTTGGCAAAAAAGTTTAGCTCGACGCCGCCTCGGTCGGAGCTGGATATCCTGTGTTGTGTCCTGTGTCCTGGCTGTCGCCCGAGCCGAGTCGAGTTATATAACTCCAGCGATGCGTATGAAATGTGCTGCAGTATCTTGGCAGAGAAACGCTTTGATGGATTCGCAACACGAAACGAGCACGCAACGAGCCGAGCCGTTGACCAGGCCACAACCGCTCGCTGAGCAACTTTTCACACCCTTTGCATTCTAATTTCATCATATTTTGTATTTTTGTACATGGCTGAACTTGAGAACTACGAGAATTGCAAATGCATTGCCATCAGCTGGTATTCTGCGAGATGTTTGCTTCAGCCGCGACGCTGGCCGACCTGCTTCTTGGCCTTCCTTTTGGCCTGGTTTTGCTTCTGCCGGTTGGCCTGTTGCTTAGCCTTCTTCTGCTGCTTGGGCTTGGCCTTCTGCTTGGCCTTGTTCTTCTTTGGGCGCTGCTTCGGCTTCTGCTGCTGCTTGCCACCATTTGCGCCTTTATTCGGATTGCCCGCCGGAGCAGCATTCGATCCCGCCTCGACCTCTGCCCCGCTCTCCGCCACCTGGTTATCTGATTCGTTCGCAGGATCGTTCGTATTATCGGTAGTATTGTCTTAATTTGGCTTTAATTATTATTATCGTCATTGCCTTTCATTCTCACCAGCGGCCTCCTGGTCCTCGTAGTACTCATAGTCCTCATAGTCCCCATAGTCCTCGTTCTCCACACAGCTAGCTTGCTGCGCCAGCAGCACGAAGCCCAAGAGTCCGAGTAGAAGCCACACAGAGAAGCGCATTGCGAAAATTATAAGTGTGGAAATCAATTGACGACCTTATATATATATACCAGATCTAACCAAATGCTGCCAACTGGGAATATTGACACACGCCTAGTGTACACAGATGTTGCGCCAAATGCTCGACACATTTGGCCAAAAAGTGTGTCATAAGGTATTTGAAAGCTAAGCTTAGCTTTGGTTTATCTAAAGCCCTAACTGAAAGATCGGGCGAATATATAACTTGAAGAAGGTTATCGATAGCCTATCGATAGAGCGATCTGATGTCCTGCAGCTACTGATTAGCTGCGTAGAATATCCTACGTTTCCGTGCGGGCCTCCACGATTCCAAGTGTCGTACAGAGTATCGTAAGGTCGGAACTAACTTTCAGTTAGTGCGCTTTAAAGACAAAACAACAACTAACAAGTGAATTTTCTATTATCAATATATACGAAATTGTTATTGTTGGAGCACGCGTGAATGAGGTTTTGTTAGAAGCCAGAATTGCGAATGAAAAAATCTGGTTAACTAAATGGGAAATATATAAGCGTCGCCTTGCACCTCTGACGCATTTGATTGGTTCAAATAAGAGCTTCTAGCGTGCGTCGAGCAGGTGTAAAGGAATTGATAAAAGGGCATCTACATACGACGCGAACATCTCAATAACGTTCGGTAAGTCTTTGCATACTTTGGGGCACTTGCTCAGCGCATTAAGTATATCTATTTGAGGAATAACCGACATCCTACCCCATTGCTAGGGCGCATTGGCAGCACGTACTCAAGGATACGCCCACCCAACCGCGCGCATACACGCACACACGCACACACACACACACACACGCACAGTTGTGTGGGCGGTTGGGGAATTTCAATCAAGAAGCAGACAATTGGCCCGCTGCTGGCTCTCCAAGGACTTTATTATGCCAAGGATTGCGCGTTTTTAGCGCGCTTAAAAATGCTTTTCTTGTAGCCGCCCAGCCAAGCAGGAATCAAATCAAATAAAATATTCATTTTGATCTTTGAACTGTGCATAAATATGCACCCGCCAACTGCCACACAGATTTGCCAGCATATAAAAATATATAAAAATGCGGTTTGCTGCCGCACTTTATCATCATCCTGGCAAGGACGACAGCGATGCCGGCGACTACGTCAACGACAACGCGTCGTCAATATCCTTGTAACAAGGCAAAAATAGCAAAAAAAAAAAAAAGTAAAATAAAATAAAAAGGAGGTGGATAAAAGAGAAAGAGTCGGCGCGGAATGAATCAGTATAAGAATGGTATCCTTCCTAGCGAAAGCTTTCGTTTTCTTCCTCATTTTTTTTTTTTTGTTTATTTTTGGTGGAACGAATTGAGAAATTGATATGAATAGCTGGGACTTAGGATTAGGGTTAAGTGATTTACTCGAGACATTGACTTTATAAACTGCAAATTGTGGGGCCCAAGAAATGCGCTTTGTGTTCGCTAATTGTTCGTCCTTTAGAGCCGCAGCCTCGGCTTCAGCCTCAATTCCGGGCGTAAGTATATGAAGTCTGTCTCGTAAAACTTAATTTCAGCCTAATGCAATCCACTTACAATTGCTTTATCAGATTTACTTGCTACAAAATTGCATTGCCAAGAAACTTCAACTGCAGACCGGGCAGTAAAAATGCCTTCAGCCATTCGGAAGAGCACGCCGGGTTGACAGAGTCGGGAAGTGGACGGAGAGGGAAACGGAGAGGTAGAGAGGGAGTCAGAGACGGGAAGAGAGATGGAAGACCTTATTGTTGAAATATTTATTTTTCTGTCCTGCCTGCTGCTGGTTGCCTTGCCCCATTGTCCTGCCGTAGACTGACGCAATCTGCCATCAATGTTAACTCTAAATATAATACCAAAAAGGATACTTCACCTTCACCAGCCACACCCACATTCCTGCCTACACCAAAGGGCCGGGATTTGCCTTGTTTATCAGCAGTTTACCAGCATCGTTGACTTTTGAATATGTTCCCCTCGCCGCGAAGTTTGAGCAATTTTTGTACCTGATTGCGCATTAAACGGAGTCCTCGATCTGAATTTCAGTTTGACATAACTTAAATAAAACTTTTGCCAAAGCAGTTTGCAATTGACGTACGTTTAGGCAACTGATATTATTTATTTATCATGATTAAAAAGCCATCATTCGGCTGGGGGGGAAGGAGCGATACATTGCCAGGAGGGGATATTCCAGAAGTTAAACAAGATTGCAAAATTATTTGATTAGAAGAACGTGCCATTCGAGTTGCTCAGAGAAAGGCTCAAAGCTTTCTTATATAGCGAATATATATCTGCCTGATTACCATATATTCTCTCTTGTCTTTTATTGTTCAGAATTGAAGGGATTGACAATGTTTTCAGTTAATCAAGCAGCACAATAAACTCAGGTTGACACATGAGAGGTTGGGAGAGAGAGTGTGAGAGAGAAAGTGTTACGCTCTACCGCAACATTGAGCTGGCCTTGTTCGGGACTTAAATGAGATTTGAAATGTGTAAAATGACACAAGAGGCAAAAAACAAACAACAACAACAAGAGTAAAACAAAAGATTTATAGCCTTGCACAAACCCCAAATAGAAAAGCTGCAGCCAGATGCCGTATGCGCCTCTCTAACTGGGCGGCCGGCCATAATCAACTAATTCAATAATCCAACACGGGTCCCGTTTTGGTGTGAGACAAGGGCAGAAGGAGCAGCAGCAGAAGCAGCAGCAAGAACAATTCGAGGCTCGAAGTCGGAGTCGAGGCAAAATAACATGAAACTCTGTGATTTATATCCAGGGGGTGCGAATACAACAACAGCAAAACATATCCTGTGCATTGCATCTGAGGTTGAGGACATGGCCTGTTCCTCGCATCCTTGTAGCAACAACTTAATGCGCAAAAACAAACAAAAATTCGATGGCCGGCAGGCAGAAGAAATGCTTGACCAAAGGCAGTGCCAGGGCATACTAAAGAGAAATGTTACGTTGGATTTCTTTCTTTAACACACGGCCCAGAGCAAAAATTGTTTAGCATGTCGTTTGCTATTCAAACAATTTGCATATCCTTTTAGTGCAGCGAGCGTACTTAAGAAAGCACAAGCATCACGCCAGCACCAACCAGAAGCAACAATAACAACAGCCCTAAACTCCTGGCCGAGCATACCAGCACGACAGCCAACCGAAATCCAATGTCAGCTCAAGAATTTTCAGACGGGTGAGTCAAAGTGAGTCGAAGCCGGCGGAAAAAAAGAGCCGGCAAAAAGGCGTTGCCAACGGGTATCGCCAACTGCCGCATACACTGGCACTGGGAGAGTTGCTTGGGAAAGCGTGCTAGCTGCTTGGCAAGTTCTAGCCAGAAAAAAGCTAAATCGGGGAGAAATCCTGCAGACGAAACCCTTCCAAACTGATATAGGGCCAAGGTCAATTTTCCTGCGATCTCGGCTAAGCATATTTTGGAATAGTAACCATATTAGGTTTTTTTTTTTTTTTTTAGCGGGAAATGGCACAGAGGGCAGCGAATATGCCCGCGATAGTGCTTTGCGCTATGTGCGAGAACAAAAAAGAAACTACGTCGAATTTTATTTAACACGTACGAGGCGGTCAAGGAATGTGATGGCTAAATGCCACAGGGGCAGGACGCGGCGGGGCAGCGTTTTAAAGCATTCAAGTGAAAAGTGAATGGAGAAGGCATCACTGAGTGCTGTGCCGAGTGCCATTGTCGCCCTGCGTCCGTGGCCGTCCGGGCAGCCAGTAGCCAGGCATAATATTTATGCGCAGACGTTGCTCAATAAGCTGCTCAAGGATTTATTAGCCAAATGGACAGATTTGACTGCCTGGCTGCCTGGCTGCCTCTGTGTGGCTGTGTGCCTGTGCCATATGTGAAGGTTGTCGCTAGTCCGACTCGGCAGTGCCCTTTGCCATGTGTTGCCTTTGGGTGCACTGTGAGAAATTCGAGCTTCCAACTGTGACTGTAAACTGTATACTGATATCATGTAAGCAATCGATTAAAATCGATAATATAGGGTATCTGAATTATACTCGCAAGAGTTGTCGCCAATTTTCGGGCCATCACGACTGCAAGATCCTTGTGAGTTTCAGTGTTAAATCAGAGATTTTCATTGTTTGATACTCAACAAATAATATATCGTATATCGAATGGTCTAGCAGACTCCGAGCCAACTGTTTGATGAATGCTTTCAAAATCTTCGCATTGAAAGGCAATTTTTCAAGATTTACAACTTGGAACGGAATTGCGAGCTTTGGCTAAGCAGTTGCCAGCCCGACCAAAGGACTCGCTAGCAACAATGCAAATATCCTTGCCTGTGTATGTCGCTCGCTCTCTCACTCTCTCTTCCTCTACATGTGTGCTGCAGGCACAGGACTAGCGAGTAAAACAATGAATTCTCGGATGTGGCATCACAAGCCCTTTCTCCGTATTTAATGGAGCTTAAATGGCCATTGGCTTGAACTATTCAATTTTTAGGATAACGATTGTTGCATCGAGACGTACCAAAGAATATTTATTGTATTGAGGCGGAAGTGGGGTCTGACTGGGACAGAGGCCCTCACTCGCAAGGCATTCAATGAACTATTTTGATCAAGAGTTTATTTCTCAAGCGGATATACCGTCCTCAGTTTAAGGCGTTACAGTGGCTAGAGCCGCGCAGCACATTACGAAAATCTCATCGGTGCCCTGGTAATTGCCATAGAAATTATAGGTCTCGAGTCTGTACGAGCCGGCCGTTACAAAGGGAGGCAGAAGCTCTTTGCCGAACTGCCAGCCGTGGAGATAATGATGGCCAGGTGGGGTCGGACAGCAGTTCGGAAAATTTCCATATTTGAGAGAGTTTTTAAACCACTTCTGCATCAAGTTAATATTGCGCCTATTAACAGTATTGCACACATCGATGGTGGTTGTGAATATGCTCTGATAGCTCTTTGAGTTTGGCATGCGTCGCTTGAGGTTCAGACGCGCCAGCCAGCCTTTGACCAGAGGTTTCTTGAGAAACACATCTAGATTGACCTTGTTGTTCGCCACGGAGTAGGTAAAGTTTTCAAAAAAGTCACGACTGAAGCTGCTCTCACCTGCCGTAAACGTGATTTGTTTCTGCAATGAGGTCTTTGAAAATTCGGCGAAAAATTCGACTATCTAACGCCTTCAAATGACTCACAGCGCTCGCATTGTTGCCGCTTATGACTGACAGAGATATCAGGCACCAGAACGGTATGGTCCACATTGCTTCGCTGCAGGGATTAAACTAATGTTGGCTAATTCTTAATGCAACAAATTATTATATTCTAAGTCAAACGATGCGAGTTATCTGGCCGGTGAAGCATGTCGGTCGGCCACATATATATTTGTTTTGGCTCAAAACGAGACCACGTTCGATTTAATGCAAAAATGCCTCCAATAAGCATTCCACTAGAAGCTTGTCGCTCCGTTTCCAGTGCTTGCCATAGTAAAAGCTGCCACCGATCCGATAATCCCCCAAGTACAGGAATGTTGGCACGAGGCTCTCTTTCAACTGCCAGTCTCGCAGATAGTAGTACCCCGCCCGGATGGGGCAACTTCTGGCAAAGTTTCCGGTCTTGAGCATGCTGAGGAACCAGCGACGATAAATCGTGTTCTGGGTGCCTGCGAGCAGGGCACAGTAGTTGATATCGTGCTGAAAGATGCTCTGATAGGCTTTGGTCCTAGGTCTACGGATTTCGAAGTTCAGATGGCCCTTGAGGTCTTTGGTCAGTGTATTCACTACATGAATGTCGATTCTAACTCGGCCGTTGGCGATTTGCACCGAGAAATTGGAAAATACGTCGTGCCTGAATGTACAGATTCCACTTTTGAAAGTCAATTTCGATGCCTGTTAAAAGTGTTCCAATTAGCTTGTGATATATCTATGGGATTGCTCATACGTATGTACCAACCCAACTGAAGCTTGTTATTGACAGCGAAACTATTATCGCTTTTACAACTATAAAGGTTTTCGAATGCATTGCCAGTGAGCTCTATGAGGGCTTTGCTCTGGTTTTGCTACAGAATTGGCCATAAATTGGATTACTCCAAATTGATTTCCAAATTCACTGATGCATAACTCTGTGAGATAGCCATAATAATTGCTTCTAATTGATCAATTTTCAAGCATCTCTGCAACAACCGAATGCGAGCGCTCAACCCGAAATGATCAAGGTGTTCTATTCGGTAAAAAAAAAAAGAAAAAAAGAAATGAATCTATTTGTAATTATTTGTTGAAAATAAGTTGGGCTGTCGAATAGAAGGTCTTGTGGCGTACTAATTCGCTTGGAGTAAGGCGTAGACTTTCAATTCGCCCACGAAGTCCTCATTTCTCGACTTGAATTTGCCGTAGAACATGTGACAAGACACAAGATAGTCGCCCGCATAGAGGTATTGGGGTATCAGCTGGGAGTCCAGCTTCCAGTTGCGCAGGAAGTAGTGGCCCTCGGTCACCGGGCAGTTGTACATGAAGTTGCCGTGCTCGAGCATGCTTTGGAACCAGGTCTTGAAGATATTGCTGCGTATACCGTTCACAACTCTGCAGACATCGATTATGTGGGCGAAGATACTGCGGTAGTGCTTCGACTTGCCCAGACTGACGGAGAAGTCGATTTGGCACTTGAAGCCGTGAGTCAGTGGCCTCTTGATTATCATATCCATATTGAGCGTGTTATTCACGAAGTTCATGGTAAAGTTCTCGAAATACTTGCGGCTGAACTTGCAGTCTCCCGTCTGGATGAGCACGCTGGCCTAAGCCGGGGGAGCGGGGTCTAGTTATATTTGACTTGCTCGCGTTAGTGGTAAGAACTCACAGTTTTGCCAACGGGCAGGCCACCGACCAGGAGCAGTACCAGCACTGGAAGGCCGTTCAAATGCGGAGGCAACATTTGTAGGGCAGCGCTGAGATTGAAATGAATAACGAGGCGCTCGGGTCTAGCGTATATTTGGCTAAACTAATTTTAATTGATGTCCGCTGCGAGGAATCAAAAATTAATTTGCTGACATATGCAATTAGAGCACATATTGGATTTATTGTGAGCTGTTCCTATTCGGACTTCAGCTCTAAATAAAAGCGGCAATCGACGACTAACTCCTGAAGGTCCTTTTTGCACAGTTCAAAAGTAATTGATGTCCGATAAATGCCCGGCGTGAAGAACGATGGTATGTAAAGCTCGGCTGCATTATAGTCCTTAACGAAGTAATGACCATTCGGGATCGGGCATTTGACTATAAAATTACTATGCGATTTGAATGTGGACAACCATTGCAGGAGCATTTTGGCTTTGGGGTTTCGCAAAGTGTTGCAGAGGTTGAGAGAGTAATGGTAGAAGCTTTGGAAGTTTTTTCCATTGGATTTACGAATCAAGAACTCCATGTTAAGCCGCAAGCCCGAATTCACGGTGCTTACCAAATCGAATTCCAAATTCAATCTCTTATTCTGAACGGACATTGTAAAGTTGCGCAGATATTTCTCATTGTAATTATCGCAAATTGGCTCCTGATGAATGAACGCCCTGATCAGCTATAAAGAGGAAAAGATGAATCAATTGTGTGAAGTGAAGCACCCTAATGCTGAGAGCACTCAATCAATTTTACCATTGATACGCATTGCATGGAGCCAATGATTATTAGAAGACCCATCGAATACTTCATTTTCCAAGCTAATGAATCAAATGAAAAAGCCAGGCGAAATGCGGGCAGTTAAGAAAAGAGACACAGATCATGATTTTCCAGGCTATTGAGGGCCGATCGTACGGAAAGATTCAATTTTGATATTGCATTAGTCATATACGTCCAATAGTATAACAATATCTATGGAAACTAATTTTAATTTCTGCAATTTTGGAAATTTGTGCTATCTATGTAATTGCCCAAGGATAATATCTGATAATATGCTCTCTGCTTGGAGACTGGTAGAATACAAGACTGCCTCGAGAAGGTTGTCATCCTCGTGGCATGTGAGCCATCATTATTGGCGGGCCTGTCGTATACTTCATATTCCAAGCATTTGATGACACCAATTAGTCAGATCAATTGCGACTGGTTATAAATTGAATCGACTGTCGTGATATTCGCAACCAGCTACGCCCATTGAACGGAATGATTGATTGTGCTGGGATATAGTTTGTACCAAAAAAAACGAGCTATAAAGACACGCAATTAAAATATTAAGTTCGGGCATGAATATAGCTATATGCATAGGAAGTTGCAGCCTTTCGTTAGGGCCTGCTGTATGTATGATGCCTAGCAGCTCTGACTATTATCTCCAGCGACTCTTCGGTAATTAGATAGACCTGTGAGGTCTACGGCAACGTGTTGGAACTGCGCAATTGGCGCTCGTATTTTTATAGCTTCCTCTAGGTTCAGTCGAGGCGGTGGAGGCAAACAGTCAATAGCCTAGACCCCCGCAGCTCCATGCCCATCGGCCGTCGCATAAATCATATAAAATGCTCACGAAATCAAAGCGACTGCCACCTCGCAGTCAGAATCGGGCTTTTAAAATTCGCAAACTGTCAGTCGGGGGAATACAATGAACACGACGCCAAAGTCGAAAACATTTCATTGCAAATATATTGAATATTAATTTTTTGTGTTGTGTTACTGCTGGATGTGCCGGCTCAACTGTGAAGCCTTGATGGCCCGTTTGACGGGCCATTTTAATTCAATTTGTGAAATTCGCCAAAATATGCAAAATCCGCGCGAGCTCAAAAATATGAACAATTTTATGACAGATGACACGATGGATATTCCTGCTGCGCCCGAGTTAGATAATTCGAAAGCGATTGCCGCCACGTAATTCTAATTTCGAAAATAAAAAATATTTATTGCAAGCAATTCTTTTTTCTTTTGCCTTCAATCTTTATTTGTCCAAAGAAATGCATGGCATAGAAATTTTTAAGAATTTTTACGACGAATTTGGGACGGCACGTAATATCGTTCTAATGCTGCTAGAGCTGCCCTCGTACCTGAGATTGATCCTTTGCTTTGTCATATGGACTCCTTCGAATTATATGGAACGCGTCCTGTGGTATTGTTTTTTGGAAGCAGCTCTATGGAATTTGTTTGCGCTCGTTGGCAAATTTATTGCTCAATACTATACATTTACGAAAGGCCGATAGACAAGTTTAAGGAATACCATTGAAACATTAAGAGTGCTGGTTAAATACATGAAGGAAAAAAAAAGACATGTTGAAATGAGATTTCAACTGCCGGGGGTCTTCGTCGGCCGGCCTAAGTCGCCTTGGGCAACATGGCGAATATGCCGGGCTTCAGGTTGTTGACATCTTGAACCGTAAAGTCGCCCGAGATGTGGTCGACAATGAGGGGCGTGCGCTTCTTGTTGGCGTCCAGGTGTTGAGCATCAAAGTGTATATCGAACTCGAACTCGGGCAGAATGGCCGTGGTTGAGTCTTCTGGCCACCAGAACTTGTTGATGAAGTATGTACCCTGTAATTAACGTTAGAAGCGTAAGTGATGCAATCGGTATTTACCCTAGAAGACGCAGCTACAGCTGTTGGACAGCTGAAAGCACCGAGAGCTGCCACTCACCTTGGGTATCGGGCAGGTGTCGATAATGTTGCCATATTCGCGTATAAGACCATGCACAAACCGGCCCACAGGCGACTTGTTGGCGAAGTCGAGGAGCCGACATAGGTTGATGGTGGTATTTAGGGTGCTCGTATAATATGGATCCATTTTGTTGGTTATTCGCACCTCCATGTGTATGTCCACATCGTGCAGCTCCTGGTGGACATCCATGGAGAAGTTCATGTGCGGATCAGCGTGGTCGTACAGTATTTTGTGGCTCAACATCTTCTCCTCGCTCCACTGCTTGATCTCCTTGAACTTGGGCCGCAGCATTTTCTAACCAATAGAAGTCCTCTAAGCAACACTCGGAGTGCGACCAAAGTTTGCCGTACTCACCTCGGCCGAGGCGACATAGCACAGGGCCAGCAGGACTTGCAGTAGTAGGACACTGTTCAACAACATGTTTGACGGTGTCTGTCAGCTCGCAGTTGATATTTCGGTATTTATAGTCTTTAACGAAATGGTAATAATAATTTGGAATCGATGCTATCGGAAATAGGGGTTCAAAGTAAACGCTTGAATGATTTTCAAATGAGAAAGAACAACAATCGCAACAAATCTAAAGCACAATTTAATTTGCCACGGCCGTGGGCGTGGGGGTGGGCGTGGGCGTGGGCGTTTCGATCAGATTTCCTAACGATCTTCTCGATTACGGCTCTATTGACCCTTGACCATAGCTATAATAGAGGTAATGCATAATTGAACGAGATTTCCAGTTTGTAATTGAAGGATGATGCGTGCGGAGTGGCTCCAAAGATCTCTTGTTTTGGCCCTAGCTCTGCTGCTGGGCCATCCTTTGGTTCTAGGCTGGGTAAGCACCAGTGCTCCTCTATCTCTCCTCTTCTCTCTACTTAGAATATGGTTTGTTTTCTGCTTTAGCGTTCATTTAGGGTCATTGTTGAACGCATTGATTTTGAAGCGAACGACAAGTTGATCGACCTGAAAGTGGACTTGCGAAATGGTAATAGGAGCATGGTAAGTGCCGTGCTGAATATCCTGCAAGTATTGGACAATGTCGACGTGTCTGGCGGTATTGCTTTGGAGACACAGCCGGGCAACTATACGACACTCTTCACACGATCGTTCAGTCTATGCAAGCTGTTCAAGGATCACAATACGGATCCGTTGGCATGGAGTATGTTTCAGGACATTATGCGCCATGGAAAGCTGTTCAAGCAGTGCCCGATACAAAAGGATACCTACACTCTGGCTAACTTTTCTGTGGACGAGGAGCTACTGCCCAGCTTTCTGCCAGAGAGTAAATTCAAGGCTACCTTGCGTTTGACCCAGTCCAAAACTGATCAAATATTCAAGGGCAACTTCTATGGACGTATCGATAAGTCCAAGGGCTTCAACAATCTCAAAATGTTTAGTATGGGCTGAGTGAGGCAGACAGCGAGAGAGCAAGAGAGAGAGAGAGAGAGAGAGGGCGCGAGCGTGCCAGCGTGAGAAAGTGCACTTGAATATCATGTCGTGTGTGAGTTCATGTATTTAATGTTCAATAAAGGTGTCTTGAATGCTATAAATTTGTCAACGCTTCGTTTCTTAATTTAAATTATAGTCATGATGCAATATGTGTACAATATCTTCCAGTAT
>JABVZX010000330.1:5250455-5270574 GCA_020883565.1 Drosophila pachea
CCCTCAGCACACATAACATGCAAAGCCATTTCCATGTTTCACATGCACAAGTATTAAACCGCCAACACAATCAGTCGTTCATTTATTTTAGTACACCCTGTAGTCATAAAATTAGCAGATGGGAGTAATGGAGTGAGAGCGAGTGAGAGCGAGTGAGAGGTAGAATAAGTGTTAAAGTAAATTCAAGTATTTCGTCTATATACAATAAAATTTCGCGTATAACTTATTACCCAGAAGCAAATCTCTTTATATTCCGGCCTGGCTTTATAGGGTATCCATCGGTGCAGTCCGCTTAAGATAATTGTTTTATTTATTTTTGTTGTCGTCGCGTGTTTATCAACAGCAATGTTGTTGTTGGTGTTCATCTGGTTGCTGTTGCTGTTGCTGTTGTCGCTTGTTATTGTTGATTTAACTTGTGACATCGAATCAGAGCTTGGCCCGAATTTGACCCTAGCTGGATTCTGTTTGCCGTTCTGCATTAAATTTGCAATAATCAAATATGTTGCTTGTCGCCCAAACGGAATACATAATTAGTTCATTTATTTGTAGGAGCTCGCCAGACAGTTGATTTGCATTAACCCAGGGGAAATTTTCCTTCATCAATTCAATTTATGCGACACCAACGCAATTTAAAGCCGTGTTAACGATTATTATTGGATTAATTTCAACTCTCTTATCGAAATCAAATTGAAGCCGAAACAATTTAGACACTCAATTTCTGAGTACTTAAGCTAATGCTAAAATTGGTGGCTAGATTTCCATTTCGTCCTTTACAAACTTCATTTAAATTCATTTCATAGTCGATGCATGCACACATACACACATACAAACATACGTACAGACAAACAGACGAAGAGACGAACAGAGGGGCAAACCCCCGTCAGATAAACTGGTAGAATGGGAGTCAGACAGATAGCTAATGCGACTTATTTTCACACCTAATTTACTTAACAAGCGCATCAAACCGAATTCGTCTTCGGAATAGCTCAATTTTCGATGCTGGTCCTGGCCGAGCGTAACGAACCAACTGCAGCTCTCAATGCCATCCTCTGGATCTAATTAGACGCACAAAAGCGGCTTCTGCCAATGGCAATGGCAATGGGGCGATGCCGTTCAGCCTGGCCCGCATCTAAGCGCATTAAGTATGCGCCGCGTGCGCCAATTAAGTTGAGTCAGCGCCCAACACCGGCTGCCGCGCGGTTAGCTACACATTTTTTCATCAAGCCGATTACAATGCAATTAACCTTTTCGCCACGCAGTCGCTTACCGTTCGTAAGTCGCTTAATTAGTGTGGACTTTAGCTCTGAAGCTGAGTTCAACTTAAGTCACGCAGAAGACAAAGAATCTGACAAGATAACCAAGAAATTGCAACTGCACAGCAGGTTGAGCACGATAGCATCGATTCAGGCAGAAGGGAATGAAGATTTACATTCGATTGAAATAAAATAATTGAATAGAATGGGTAATTATTGAAATTTAAATAAACGCTGCATTTTTTCTTATAATTCCGTTCCATAATTGAATAATAAGTACGTAAAAGAGAAGCACTTTAAATTTGCCTTTAATATCTTCACCATATTTAAGCTGAAATATTTGTATGCCCATATATAGGTGTGTTTGGGCGTGCTTGTGTGTAAATACACATGATGAGGGGTTCTTTCAATGCCTTGGCAACCGTATTCTCTCTGTTGCAAATGTGAATAAAAATATTCTTATTTAGAATGGGACTCTGCAATTCTCATAAGTTGGAGCAAAGTCCAGGAGTTTTTATGCTTCCGTTAGTGAATATCAACAAGCTCTAAGGGAAAAATAAAAGCAGCTTCAGACATGTAACAAACTGCAGAAGTGTATGTAAATATGGAGTATACATTGATGTAGACTTTTGCTGAAGTATATATTAAGTTTCATTTTTTATGCAGATGTATTTTATTATTTTGTCTTGGACATGCTGTAACTCTCCAGAATCTTCAAATCCCTTGCCTAGACAAGCGTAACATCAGCAAACCAGTTGACAGTATCACAATTGGCCACATTCACTGCTAAACGGGCAATAGAATTAAATCGGCATCAGAAACCAAGCAACAAGCAGCTGATGTACGGTTGTCAACGAATTGCCGTCTGGCTGTTGTGGGGCATTAGCCTAGATGATACTCTTAAAGACTCATTTCTTCATTGGAACGTTTGACATTGGCATTGGCCTGCTGATAGGTATAAGCCGAAATCAATTGCAATTAGTAAATTCCAGAAAGGAAAACATTTAGTAAATTACTCAAATCTAGTATGGACGACCACTCAACAATATTATGAGTTGAGCTTATTGAAATTTCAGAAGCCATTGGCCCGATTGAGAAAGTTTCAGTACCTTACGTCGAGAAGCCATTTAATAAATTGGCAAATATTTTGCGACTCCCCTTTTTTGGGTTAGACTGCATACGCTTCAATGTAAATACCGAATTGGGCATTACAGAAAATTTTTTTCGAAAACTATGAAAAATTCCAAAGTTTTCCTTTCCACACACGGGTCACAGAAGAAACAGTTAAGTTTACGTGTTTATTTATATTTCCTATTATTGGAGTTGGCTGAGTTTAGCAACTTACATTTGACTATTAAAGTAGGCACAATGTTTTAGCTTTTAACTTAAGATTCGTTTGTCATCTTAATATGCACGTAAACTAAGATGTTAATATTTAAATAAAAGAAAACAATAAGGGAAGGGAAAATAGCATCTCTGCTTCATGCCAATTGTAATTTCGTAATTTGATTTATGCAGCTTCTTATTGCGCAATCATCATCATCCTAAGAGTACAATAGCACACAACAATGTTGCCAATATGCACAACAACAGCGCCGACTCGTTTCCTTCAGTAACAACTTGAGCTGAATAGAGGCCATAAAAACTATGCACTTACAGCTATATGAATTATTATTACTGGGGCATTACAGAAATTGGTCATATCACTATACGTTAAGAAATATTTAAGTAAACAATTCACTGTAATTTTGGCGCAGCCGAGTTTCTGTAAAACGCGCAAACATAAATTATATATTCCAATACAGCTCTATCGCATAAATGAAATAAGGCCTATCCGTAATAGGAAAAAAAATCCGTTACAACTGGTACGAGTGTAGGTATAAATAAAAAGGCGTTTTTATTTATACCTACACTCGTACCAGTTGTAACGGACCAATTTGAATTCAACGAGTAAATTATTTTGACGATATTTCGATATATCGCACTGGAACAAGCCTCGATGGAAGAAAATGTGTCGGTTGCGTATCACTATTACGAACAACAGCGACCGGTCCGCACGTGTAGTCAGTCTTCACTTTCATCATTAATTAAGTTTTTGCTGTTTAAAGCAGTCCAGTTTGCATTTAATAACATAAAAATGGTAAGTTTAGTATTAAATTCATCTTGTTATATGAAACAAATTGCGGGTTTGAAGTTTTACAAAAGTTCTTCCAGAAGTTTCGACATACGCTGATAACTCGCCTTGCCGGGTTGTTGTGTAACTCGTCTCTTGGGGGTAGTGGGGGCAATAATGTCATTCAATTCTATTAAAAAGATTAATAAGTGGTGCAATTTACAATTATATTTAGTCAGCTGCTATCAAGCGAATTATCCCAATGCTGGATCGCATCCTGATCCAACGCGCTGAAGCTCTTACCAAAACGAAAGGTGGTATTGTCTTGCCCGAAAAATCGGTAGGCAAGGTATTGGAAGGCACTGTTCTCGCTGTTGGTCCCGGCACTCGCAATGTTGTAAGTATTTCATAATTGCGTTCGATAATTACAAAATTCAAGTAAACTCAATGCTAATAAAATCAATATTGAATTGTTTTAGAACACCGGCAGTCATATTCCAATTGGTGTGAAAGAGGGTGATCGTGTGTTACTGCCTGAATTTGGCGGTACCAAGGTCCAACTGGACAGCGATGATAAGAAAGAACTCTTCCTATTCCGCGAGTCGGATATTTTGGCAAAGCTGGAATAAATTGTGGCTAACAATTCTATGAATTCTTTTTTTTATTAGTACGTAATCCCCATAATAAAAGTTAAATGCAATGTTTATGTTTGCATTACACAAAAATAAAATTTGAATCTTCAGTTAACATAAAAATCTATATTTGTATCTTAATACTTAAAGCTAATCTAGCTTTAGATTACTCAGCCCGTAAACTTGATTAAAAGCTGATCTTCGTTTAATATCAGGCAGGCCTTCGACTGCAGCACGTTCTCTAGAAATATTCACCAAGGCTTCGAACGAGCGTGGTTCCCAAATGGCCAACTCAGAGAGCATTTTCCTATGGGAGAAAACGAAAATATTTTTCAATAGAAGCCCAATATTAGACACATTTGATAACGAACTTGTTCAACAAGATGTTGGACCGTGCGAGTCCCTCCTTAAAGGTATCCAAAGAAACTCCGTACTGTTGGCAACCGGCTTCGACGCGCGTTGACCATAGTTGAGCCATATCCAGTTTTTTCAGTTTACGTCCCTTGGTGGCGTAGGCAAGAGCACGATGAACACTTCGTATAGCAAATGAATAAACATTGCGTGTCCGACTCCGGTAATGCTAATAAATAATATATCCGGTTAATATGGGTAAATGAAATCATGTTTTCTATATACATACAGCAGCGAGTTTAAAAATGCGTCTTTTACGCCAGAATTCATCGGGACCGCGGGCGCGTACCATTAAAGGGATGTTTATGAACACCATTTCTAATTTTTATTTAATAATTCTTTTATTTTCATTAAGAAACTACCTATTTACATAACCTGCACGAATCTAACAATCGAAGCACAAGATGTGCACGCGCAGCTGATTCTCGATAGATCATATATCGGAAACATGACAATCGATTAACATGGTCAATGCAAGTCTAAAGGTTACCGTACCACACGTTAAGTGTTTTTAGGCAGAAAATTTTTAAAATTTTGACAATGTAATTGAAAAGTTTTTGATGAAAAACTAGGATAAAAATTATTGGCAAACATGGAAATTGTATACTCATAATTGCTTATACATATCTGTATACTATTGTATATAACGTGACGTAGGCGGGCAATAGGCGTATGGCCCAAGTTCTGCAGTGCAACCTTGAATTTTCATACTATTAACATATACAATTCCTGCCGGTTTTGGACTATTTATTTATGTCGGTGCAAATGCAACAAAAAATTCAAATTTCAGTGTGATTTTCGCCAAGAAGTACACAAAAGGTCTGCAAAATTAGTACCAATGTGCGCAATGAATTCACGGCCTCCAACAGGCCCCCGCTTCCAGCTATGTTCCGAGGGACGGATCAGCTTGTATTGCTTCCTAGCTACGGCGGCACTTGTTCTTTTGCCCTCCATACCGCAGATATATTATGAAATTGTGCCAAATGTTTGGGGTGCCATTCTGTGGGGTCCAGTTCTCTACTACGCCCTAATCAATTTGATAATACGCTTTGTGCTAAGGAACATTGAATATCAGGTATTGCATGACTCACACCCGAAATATATTTAGATATAATTTTCTTTTTCAATCGACAAGGTTGCCATACGTGCCTCCTTTTTAGGCTTCGCCATGGCGGTGAGCGTACTAGTCGTTTGTTTCGCGCCCGCGGCATGGCAGCAGTTCGGCGTCTATGGCTGTTACATGGCTTTTTTCCATTATTCGGAATTTTTGGTCATAGCCATAGCTAATCCACGAACACTTTCACTCGACTCCTTCATGTTGAATCATTCTGTACATTATGGTCTGGCCGCAGCAGCTAGTTGGATAGAGTTTGTTCTTGAGCTACACTTTCTGCCCGAATTCAAACGTTTCGCCCACATTTGGTTGGTAGGAGTGGCTCTATGTACTTTCGGCGAAATCGTTCGGAAGCTGGCGATCATCACCGCTGGCCGCAGCTTTACGCATTTAGTCAGTATATGCCCATCAGCAAATACGAATTATTTGTCAATGATAAAACATACTTTTTACGCAGGTCCAGGATGAAAAACACTCGGACCACAAGCTTATAACCCATGGCTTATACGCATACAGCCGCCATCCCTCATATGTGGGTTGGTTCTACTGGTCCATAGGCACACAAATCATATTGATGAATCCGCTTTGCATATGCATTTATGCATTGGTCAGCTGGCTGTTCTTTCACGATCGCATCTATGTCGAGGAGTACTCGCTGCTTTACTTCTTTCAGTCCGACTATGTACGATATCAGAAGCAAGTGCCAACGGGCTTACCCTTCATTAAAGGCTATCTGATTGAATAGCTAAACATATCAGCGAGGCCCAATGTCATCCACACAAATGCAAATGCGCTGGAAAATGCAAATGCAACTCAAACAATAAATATAGGAATAGTTTTTCAACCTTCCGTATGGACACAGCATATGCCATTGCACAGACCAACAACAAAAAGTTAGTTGAGAACCGTCTATCATTTGTATTGTGTTGAAAAGTTGAATAGAATAAGCATGTCTTTAAGCGTTATTGTTTATAAATATATATTTTTTCTTTTTGTATGTTGCGACAACGAAATAAATTTATTAATGTTAATGCGTTTTGTCATTAACATTAAAAATTAAACACTCCATTCTCACCTGATAAGCATCATAGACCAACCAATTGCATGCAATGATTCATTCTTTCAATATGTGAACAATAAGACACTCGTTAGATATCAGCTCAGTCTATAGAATATCTTAGGAACATAAAACACCTTGATGTGATATATTACATTATAAATAAAACAATGACATTTGTGCACACATCGAGTAGCGTTGCTGTAATAAGCTCCTATCTAATCTGCAGCTAACTCAGGTGTCAAATGGAGAGGTTAACATTAAAACACTCAATATAGAAGCAAACGCAACGCGAGATGAATATTCCTCAATTCTTCTATAATTGACAGCGAACACTAAACTATATTGAACTATATTAATGCTATCAATTAGTCTGCTAAAGTTCATTGGGAGGTCAGCCTATTTCCAGGCAACAGTCGAAAATATTTCTTATTTATTTGTAGGTTTTTCGTATTTTATTATCAATTTAAATTCGAATATTGCTCTAACGTTGTATATAAACCACAAGGCCGTGCATAACTCACATCTGCTGTGTATGTGTGTGTATGTGTTGATTATATGTACAAATAATTGTGTTGAAAAAAATTATCTTAGTCATTTTCGGACCTATTTGCAATAATTGCAAATACATTTGCGCAGTGCTTATGCCTCTAACAGGTTTGTCAGTGTGTAGTATGTGTGTGTGTGAATGTTTGTGTGTGTCTTTGTGTATCTGTGTGAGTACTGTTTACTTCCTCAATTCACTCATTGAACTCTGGCGCACCGGAGTAAGTGCAACCAGGATTTTTAATAATATGACCCGCAGCATAGTTACCACACCGTATACATACATCCAGCGACTTGCCCTGCACAAATTGAGATAGGAAACCACCAACGAATGCATCCCCAGCGCCATTGGTATCTACAATTTCATCGACCGCCAAACGTGTAACTGGAAACTCTTTGATCGAATCATGCTGTATGAGCAGCACAGGATCACAGCCCTGCGTGAGTATGGCAATGCGTGGTCGCGCCGCATTTCGTTTCTCCAGCGCCACCAGACGTTTGCCAATCTCACGCAGATCCGCATCGGCAGGCCAGCCTTGCGCTGTGGCAAAGGCGTGTGCCTCTGCCTCATTGCCGAATATGATATCCACATACGGCATAACCTCCAGAAGCGGTTGCATGAAAAATTGCGATATGAATGGTGCGCTGAGGTTCATTAAAAACGGTCGCTGCTTGGCATAGGCGGTGGTAGCCACACTCATTATGCTGGGCGGATTAACAGTCAAAAAGAAGCCCTGCATGCAAAGATCCAAGAGATTTTCTTTAGATAATCAAGAATCTTATTCGGAGTTTCATAATCTACTTACCGATATATAATAGTAAAGTGCGTTGTCTATCAAAGCCTTGTTGGCGGGCTTCTCCAAGTGATCGATAGTGAACATGTTGGCAGCAGCCAAATTGGCGCAAAGCGAACGATGCGTGCCCGTAATTAGCACCGCACAGGTACCTGTAGGCGTGTCGGGGCTCACCTGGTAGTGAGCATCAACACCGGCGGCGCGTGCTTTTTGCCTCAATATATCCGCGTAATCATCGTTACCAACACAACCAAAGAAAACGGCGACATTGGGTTGTCCCAATATCCATTGTGCTATCCGTAAGGAGTTCTGCACTGACCCACCAGCAAGGTATTCCGCCTGATAGCCCTCAACCAGCTCGCGATAGATGGGCATATGTCGCTCCTCGGCCAATATGGCATCATCCTCCTTCATTCCATATCGTTCAAGAAAATGCATAGGAACTGGTGCCGAAATGTCTAGCAAAGGATTGCCGCACCCGACCAGGATGCCTTTTCTGCAAACGGAATGTTAACCATAAAAAAAACAACAGAATTAGTTTTCGTTAATTAACCAGAATTTTTCGAATGCCTAAGCGATACGCAACCTCGCGTTGCTTGTGCTGCTACTATTTTCAGCCATGTTGTCCGGTCGAGGGCTTGTCGTTAATTAGCAACTGAATGGAAAGCCAGTCGAACATCAACGAGTGCCGCTTTAAATAATAATCAGTAGGAATTGCCGATGAACCCCGCTGATAGCCCTCGAAGAGCTTACAGTGCTGTCAAAATTGATGTGTACACGACTATTAATGCAATAATTAATGAAAATATATATTGAAAATATAAATATTGAAAATATGTCCAAAGAACTCTGATCTTATTGAAAAAATTTCAATGCCTTTTGACATAAACAATTCAAATCCATTTAATAATTCTAATAAATAGCAAAAATTCCTAACCTCTAATGGTTAAGAAATTTTTTTGGAGACCACTGTTATTTACGCTGTGCTTTGTTGTGTTTGCCCCGAAGAATATTTCTTCAGACCGTATCATAACTTTATCATAACCGTTTGAAAGTTCATTCATACAGCAACCCGCAACCAATTGGATGAAAAGTAAAGAACACAATTCAGATAACAGTGCACACAACCACACAATGCCAGAGGCACACGATTTTCACATGTTGCTGTAAATTTCGGCAATTAGACGCACGAACGTAGACGAGCACGTGGCGTCCATTTGTAGAAATTAAAAAACTATAAGGTATTGCGAAGAGCAAAACGGAAAGAACCACAGAACTTACTGTAGCTTGCTTGTCATTTTTTGTTATTGTTGGTGTTGTGATGTTATCCCGTGCTTATGTAAACATAAACAGTTTATTGCAACTGGAAGCTGTTGTTACTTATGGATTTTGTACCACTATATAACCTATGACTTAGTTTAATTACACTTATTACGAGCTATTTTTAGCTTATTTGCCAAGATGCGGGAGCTACTTAGCTCCAAAGATTTGGGCGCAAAATGACACGGAAAACAATCGTTTGAAATGTACTAAAAATTGCCGAAATAGAATGTTTACAAAATAACCGCATTTTACAATTTCCATCGTAGAGAACAGTTATATATAGCTGCATTTCTAATGTTTTTAGAACTCTGTAAAACTAGTGCCCATAGTAAATAAAAAAAACTAAACTCTGTTAGAACATAATAAACAAAACCAAATGATTCATTGTTGACTAGTTGTTACAATAACGCTCGTGACATATCAAGATGCTTTTGTATGTCAGTTCTGCTAAGCAGCTGATATCGAGTATCAATGCAACCCTAAAAATAAAAGCATGAAGTTAGCCGCAACACAGTTCGGTTCTCTTTCTTTCCGGTTGTCAAAAAGGTGCGGACGCGTAGAAATATTCGTGCTGAAGCCGCTTCAAAGAAATTAATTTACAATTTTGTGTGCCATCATTTCTAATATAATTTTTTTTTATATTTTTTGCAGTGCAGTGCAGCCTCAACTTTTCAGATATGGCCGACGTTGATGTGTAAGTGATGGGTTTTGAATGAAAGAATTTCAGTCTGATGAAATTAATTGGTCCGTGTTTATGAATTTACTTTGATTAATAACCTTCCAATTACTGAATGAAATGTTATATATTAATTAGATATCTGCAGTTGTGTCAGCATAATCGGTGAATTTAAGTAACAATTTTTTATATTCGCTGTTTTTTCTGCAGAGATGTGCCCTCTGCAGCGCCCGTTCTTGGCGGCGCCATGGACATAAACACCGCGTTACAGGAAGTGCTAAAGAAGTCACTGATCGCCGATGGACTCGTCCATGGCATCCACCAGGCGTGCAAGGCATTGGACAAGTAAGAAAACGCGAAAACAATCTTTTAAAAATTGTTTCGTTTATCACGTTGATGAAATTAATTGGTCCGTGTTTATGAATTTTACATTGATTAAAAATTCTTCCAATTACTGAGTACATATGCATACCAATCAATATTAGCATGGTGATAATTTTATATAAAGCTCATAATTAACGTGAATTTTGCTTTGCAGACGTCAAGCTGTCCTCTGCATCCTGGCCGAATCCTTTGATGAGCCCAACTATAAAAAACTGATCACTGCTCTGTGCAATGAGCACCAAATTCCACTAATCCGCGTGGATTCGCACAAGAAATTGGGCGAATGGTCCGGTTTGTGTAAAATCGACAAGGAGGGCAAACCCCGAAAGGTTTGCGGCTGTTCTGTGGTCGTCATCAAGGATTACGGTGAGGAGACACCCGCATTGGATGTAGTTAAGGACCATCTCAGACAGAACAGCTAAATTAATTGCTGTTTACGTTTTCCTGTCTGCTGAATGAGAGACTACTTTGCAAATATTTTTTATTGCTAAATAAAAAAATAAAACATAACTAAAAATTTTCATAATATGAAACGAAACGTATTACATTTTTGGAATGTTCATCAAATTTATTAACTTTCAAAAAGTTAAAGCAAATTAAAATATATTAACAAGAACTAGACGGTCTTGCTCCTCATGCATGTATCTTTATGCTTGGGCCAGTCCTTCACCTGACACTCTCTGTGAAAGAAATGAATTACATTTAAGTTGTTAGTTTCTGTATTTGAAAACCCACCGTGAACAATAGTGAACGACTTTGCAGCTGGCGCACTTCTTTTTAGCGGGAACCTGGCAAATGTGACATTTGGTCACCTTTTCTTCAGAATCCTCGCTACTGGTCAACGTTGCGCTATCTTCCGATTTTGGTTCCCCACTTTTCATCTCCAAATCTGCCATGTGCTGCTCTAATTCACAAAGGACCTCCGTGCCATATGCATTGCTCAGTCTAGTGGCTAATGCACAGATCTCTTCACGATTGTTGTTTAAGAAGACTCCGTCCTGCATTTTAGCAACTTGATAGAAACCACCCTCGCGCTCCACTTCCCTTACAAGGTTATCTTGAATTTGCGGCATATCCTCCAATAGCAATTCTTGCGACTTTTTGCCCGTATTCCCGCTTAGGGTCATGCGGCTAATTAGCTGCTTGACCTCTATTAATACGGGCAATTGATCCAATAGTGTCTCCTGTAGCAAGCCCTGAAGCTGGATCGGGAACCACTGAGTTGGATTCGCTGACTGCATTATAGACTTACCTTCGATATTTGCTTGCAACGCGCCTCGTTGAAGGCATAATTACCGACCACTTGCGGACTGAGAAGCAATTGCCGGATGCAGAACCAAGCTTGCGCTTCGGGTTTAATGACCTTCGTCGTGTCCTCGACAGTGGTCCATTTTTCATCTATAAACTTTTCCAGGCCCTTGCTGGTTGTACGCTGCCACGGTTTGAAGCACAACACATCCACCATTAACCAGGGTATATCGTGACTCACCACCATCCGACGTACCGCGCCCAAATGGAAGAGAGATAGATTATCTGCCAGATAACTGAGTAGGGACACGCAACGCAAGCCTATCTTATATATGAGATCACGCTTTTGACGCTCAAGTTCCGTGAGAACGGCTTCGTCAACATCCACTTTTGTCTCGTTCTCGTGGTAGCCCATACTGACCAAGCCAATCACTTGTGCAACACCCTGGGCAGAGTAGTCAATCAAATCTAGTACCGAATCCTGCAGCGATTCACAACCACTGGGGTGATAGAGGCACAGATCCAATAAAGCCACTACAGCGGCCTCATGGTACAGAACAGTGTATATCAGGAAAGTGGCCTGTGGATTGGGATCTATCTCCAAAAGATGTGGTAGAACGCGCGACTTCCAAAGATTCACACAGTATGCCTCACTTATGAGTACCGATAGCTTGTCGCGGGATATGAGAAACTCCTTGACCTCTTCCTCGCGATGCTCGGCTACCTCCAGAGCCGCTTGCTGGCTTAGCTTGATAATCATCTCGTGCACCTCAAGCCACTTGCTGCTGCCCACATCACGCACTTGGAAGCGTCGAATGCTCTCTACGAACAGGTACAATTCCTCTGGATACACAAAGTTGACCATGTTTGTTGATTCGCTTAAAATTTTTTTTTTTTACAGAAATCGGAAAATATTCAGTAGCTGCACATCTGAGCAAAAGTGGAAAGTGCTCTTATAAAAATTCAAGTCACATAAACAAAATTACAGTTGTCATAGAAACTCGTGGATTGCTAGGTTCCGTCAAACGTAGGAAATATTTAGTGGTTGTTTTCCCTAGAATGTGATAAATAGGTTCATAGCTTATCACATCTTAATATTTTCAATTTATCGCATATACTGATACATCAGGCGAACTTTAAAAAATTAATTGGTGTGATTAGACATTGGCCGAATTAATGATGATATGTAGTAATATTTTGTACATTCAGAATGTATTTTAAAAATAAAACAATATTAAAACAATTTTCACATCTTTACATAGGAATAGGAATATTAACTAGGTTAAGTTATAGTAATATTTCATAATTAGTTAATACTTGAAGCATACATGCTTTTTATATATTTTATATACATAATAGAGAATAACATCTAATTGTCTTTGAATACGAAATGTAAGTAAATAACTAGTCGCTGGACCGTTCCAGGACTCGCGGCTTAACAGTTCACCCTAATGTCCCAAGCTACATTTTGGCAACTCAAGCGCAAACAAATATCCCGAAAACTATACATTATAAGCATTAATCACACGTTTGAAGTAAGTTTGAAGCTACATAACGATTTTCTAACGATATAATTTAACTTGTTGCTTCAACTCACGATCGCTTATGCGATCCTTTAGATTCAATTCGTCTTCCTGTTTGCGGAGCAGTTCGAATATGGCTGCCAATTGCTCACGCTCAATGCGTCGTTCCTCCTCAATCTGACTGGGTGACAAGTTCTTTTCTAGCTTGTGCTGATATCGTTTGGCCTTGAACTTCCCTACCAAGTTACTATAGTTTGGCGCTTTTCCAGGTCCTGGCTCCGTGTCGCTCTCACTTAACGGTTCCTGGTCTTCCTCATAAGCCTCGTCGTCATCGATTTCGCTTTGGAGGCGAGCTTGCAACTGTGCTTTCATTGCAGGATCGTCCTCCAAACGCACTTCATCTGCGCCAAGACCTTCATCTTCCAAATCCTGTATCGAATATAAAATATGCATTCAGCTGCATTTCAGGGGTTGACCTATCTCAAGTCGCTACTCACGGAATCATCCTTTAAAAAGTTGGCAAAATAGAGCGCTATCAATATGCAGAGCAGCAATGTGGTCAAGGCCACTACATAATAGCCTGAAGGATCAAACCACATATCACTCGTAAATTAATTCTCCGTTATGTTCGCACTTATATTTTTCCAGTTGCAAGATTTTTGTTTTGATATGATACAACATAAATGTGGCCAGTTTTCACTTTGAAAAAACACATATATACTAAAAATATACTAGATTTCTAGATTTCAATATTATTAAATTGTCGACATTCAAATATGATACAAAAAATTTATTTATTTATATTTGACACAAAACAATACAAGGAATACAATGAATACAATGAAAAGAGATTATTATAACTTTTTCTTTACATTTTTACACAACTTGACAACAAAATTTCCACACAAACAAAAATTATTTAATTGTTTGTAAGCTATGAAACTAAATTTAGATTGTAAACTATATAACTATTTATATATTATTTATAAATAATTAATACACTAATTGATCAAAGTACTGGGTTATTAAAACTTATGATTTGTTGTCGACGCCTTGTTTGAGATATTGCTCGGGCTCTTGCAAAATGGCTCCTAAGCACTCGATGCCCTTTGGTAAAAATTGTATTTTCTCATCGAACTGATGCAACGGCGGCTGCAGAATGTCCTGAAACGATATCTCCCGAACATTACCAATTTCTATTTTGAACTTCATTCTCTCCATGTATGCATATGCATAGTTCTCCTTATTGACCAGTTTACGCACAGTTTTATTCACTATAAAACGACTTGATTCTCTAAAAATTTTATATGTTCAATTAAAAATGTTGAAAATGTAAGGAAATGTCAACAAATCTCACCTTGATAGCTCCGCATTTGTTATCAATATCATCATTTGCAATTTTCTACACATATTATATACACTTAAGCATACTCCATCCACATGCTTTAAAAATCTCACCAGATCTTCAACATTATTGCCATCTAAAAGCTGTAGAAGATTTAAGGGCAGATTAAGTTTAAGCTGAAAATCCATCAGCTCATCATAGAGGTCCACGAATGCTAAAATAACAAATAAACCATTTCAAAATAATGTCCATGATTACTACTACTGGCGCTTACGTGTGGGAGGAGCGGTCCTTTGCTTAATCAAGATATTGCAAACGCGTACTTTAGTTTCCAGTAAATCCATAGGCTCATAATCAACGCACATTTGAAATGTTGTAATTTTCCGATGCGAGAATATATATTTGCGATTAATTTGCAAATTATAATCAAATATCCAATTGGGAAGTTGAGACTCCAAAACATTTTTCAAGCACGCCGCAAAGGTTTCAACGGGTTTTGGTTTGGGTACACATTTTTTATAACTAAATATAGAGGAGCGGTAAATGTTTAATATATCTGCATACGTTAAGATTCTCCATTAGACTTACCTTTCCCACATGTTGTCGAATAACAACAACATTTGCGTAATGGTTGGGTCATCTTGGATGGTTGTGTCTACTTTCGTAGCCTCTTGATCGGCATAATTTTCATCGATATTGAATTCAAGATTCTTAAGTTCCCAATATTTGTCCACATCAGATAGACGTGGCTTTTGTCGCAAACGATCCAAACGCTGCAACTGCACATCCAGATCTGGCCAATCTGGCAAAACAAAAGTCTCTTCGTCACTTCTGCGTGCTAGCGTCCTGTCTAGTGAGCGCCTGCAATGCTTGCATTTTTGACAGGCATCTTTAGTTCCAGCTAGTACTGGCGGGTTTATTTGTTCTAAGCAAGACTCGGATGCGACATTAGACATATAGTCAACATCACCTTCGTTTGATGCTTTTTTGTTATCTTCATCGGCCTCGTCCAGCAAGGTCGACACTAGACTCAGGCGGGTCTTTTCAATTTCACTGTTGTTCGCTTCCTCTTCAGGATCTACTGCAATGGCAATGATTTCAGTATCGCCACTTAAATTTAAGAATTTCTTTTGGACTGTTGCATAGCTTTTGTTGCAATTCTTATTCGGACTGCGACTGTCAATAGACGATTCTTTGGACCGCCGCTCATCTGCATTGGCTAAAGCCCGCTGAGCTTTAAAATGATTGGACACATCTGATATCGTAACGGGGTTGTCCTCATACAAAGCTGCATTGCATTCCATTATCTGGCTGTCCGTTTTCCTTATCATTTGCGCCCTTACCATCTGCACTGTGCCGTCGAGCTGTTCTTTTTCACGCATAATAGAATTCCTATTTATGAAAGAATTTCCTTGCTCCCCATCTACATCCGATCTGTGCAGCTCAAGCGACGAGCTGTGATAAAAAAGAGTTTTGATTAGATCATCGAGAAATATTTGAGAATAATATACCACTTACATATTTTCTTTTTCCGCGGAATCAAAAGAACGCTGCCAGGCGCGCTTTTTGGGCTCCGGAAAATTTGGTGTCAAATGTAATGGTAACCGTTTGGAATTAACTGAAATATTTTGTTTGGGTGTACCAAAGTTTGATGTATCCATATCGAGCTCCATATAATCGGCTTGATATATTGATTGGTGACCGGGCATTTCACTTTGCGATTCACTCTTGCACTCCTCCTCCAAGTTCTCATACTCAATCATCGATCGTCCAGGTGTAATGGCAAACAAATTTGGGCGCTTCTTATTCATTTCAGGCGTTTCCAATCCAACGTTGTTGGCCAAACGATTGGAAATGTTGCCCTTGTCTAAGGTTCGTCGCAACAGGTCGATCTGCATTACAGACGCCTCCTTCCCGAACTCAACTTTTGATCTACTTAACTGCTTAACTGGCCCAGCGGATGATATGTCCAAATTCATTGCTCCCTCAGCCTCAGTATTACCCGGTGTGCGCTGCATTTGCTTAGTGTGAATACGGCCTGGATTCGGCCCAATGTTACGATTATGTCCATATGAATCCGATTGCACAATTGACGCTTTATCATTGTCGCCTCGAGTTTTGGTTTGCAAAAATTCTAATTTGTTTTCGTTGCACACATTAGACTGATCTAATTCGATCGATTCAAATGTGAGTCGAGTTTGTCTGTTTTTGTGCCTGTGCTTCTTAACTGGTGATACCGACTGTAACGGAGTTGTTGCCTGGTCTACGTTCATTCTTTCTCTCAGGTGCTGTCTCTTCCTGTATTTATCGGCTTGCTTATCCACGGGTATCGCACTTGGCTTTGAGCAGAAAGAATCTTCTTCTATGCCATCAACTTGATGCAATGATTGTTTACGCCGCAATCCCAGCGAGTTAGACTTCAACTGTGGTTGCCCTTCTTCCTGATTATTATGCTGCTCTTTAATAAAAGTTGCACCTCTTTGCAAAGGTATTACAGGCAGCTTGTCAGTTTCGGCAAGCGAATCTTCTTCTATTGGATCAACTTGATGGACAGTTTGCCTGCGTCTTTGCCCTTGTGATTCGCCCGATGGTTGATTCATTCCATCCTTTGATGTTTTCGAAACCCCTTTCTCTAGTGGTTTAGAACTTTGTAAAGTATGCACGTTCTGCCTGCCGGCAATTGAGTCTTCTTCTATTGGGTCCACCCGATGAACAGTTTGCCTGCGTCTTTGCCTTTGCAACTCGCCCAACGGATGATTCGTTGGTTCCTTTGAAGGTTCGGAGACCATTACTTCAAACGATTCATCTCTTTGTAAAGTTTGTACATTCTGCCTGGTGGCAATTGAGTCTTCTTCTATTGGATCAACTCGATGAACAGTTTCCCGGCGTCTTTGCCTTTGCAACTCGCCCAATGGATGATTCGTTGGTTCCTTTGAAGGTTCGGAGCCCACTACTTCAAACGATTCATCTCTTTGTAAAGTTTGTACATTCTGCCTGGTGGCAATTGAGTCTTCTTCTATTGGATCAACTCGATGAACAGTTTCCCGGCGTCTTTGCCTTTGCAACTCGCCCAATGGATGATTCGTTGGTTCCTTTGAAGGTTCGGAGCCCACTACATCTAAGGATTCACCTCTTTGTAAAGTTTGTACATTCTGCCTGGTGGCAATTGAGTCTTCTTCTATTGGATCAACTCGATGAACAGTTTCCCGGCGTCTTTGCCTTTGCAACTCGCCCAATGGATGATTCGTTGGTTCCTTTGAAGGTTCGGAGCCCACTACATCAAAGGATTCACCTCTTTGTAAAGTTTGTACATTCTGCCTGGTGGCAATTGAGTCTTCTTCTATTGGATCAACTCGATGAACAGTTTCCCGGCGTCTTTGCCTTTGCAACTCGCCCAACGGATTATTCGTTGGTTTCTTTAAAGGTTCGGAGCCCACTACTTCAAACGATTCATCTCTTCGTAAAGTTTGTACATTCTGCCTGGTGGCAATTAAGTCTTCTTCTATTGGATCAACTCGATGAACAGTTTGTCTGCGCCCTTTTTCTTGCAAGTGTGCTATCGGTTCTTCTGTACGTTTTGAGATTGTGGCAAGTTCTTCTTTTATTGGATGCACTCGATGTTCTTGCAAGCCTACTTCATCATAGGTGGCGACCATGCCCACAATTGATTCCACTTCGATTGGGTCGACCCGATGAACAGTTTGCCTGCGCCTTTGTCGTGACAAACCGACTAAATCTTCATGAGTTGCTTCCAATGAAGGTTTTGTGACTTTTTCCTTAGAAGTTGCGCCACCCACAATGAAGTCCTCTTCTATTGGATCGACTCGATGAACTGTTTCCCTACGTCTACGGTCTCCCAAACCACTTTTCGATTGAGCTATTGCGACTTGCGTGATGATCGTAACCGCTACAGAATCTTCTATAATTGGATCAACTTGATGTACTGTTGGTCTACGTTTATGTTCTTGCGATTCCGATTTAGGCTGAGTTTTTAAGACAATATCGTTTTTTAAAGGTACAGGCTGATTGACAGGTTGCATTTCAATTGCCTTTTCCTGTATCTGTGGTTCTTTTTGGGGTTCGAATGTTATCTCTTCCATGGATTCATTTTGGAGTACTGTTTGTCGACGTCTAGTATATTTTTGTTTCATTTCAAAGGTTCCCATATTTGGTTCAATTTGCTCTGTCTCAATGACTGCATTCATATGCATTGTTTGTCTTTTCATTATAAAATGTGGACCCAAACATGCCGACCCAAATGAATTTTCTTTAGTTTCTTCGGTCATATTTTCAGATGTTATTTCCATCTGATTAGATTTGGTTCGCTTTTGTAGATCTTGAACATCTTCTTCAATGGGTTCTGTCATCAGTAATGTCGACCTTGGTTTATTGTAGTTATTTTTCATAAGAGTCACTGCAGATTTAAAGCCTTTTGACGAGTAACAAGGATCATCTTCCACTGCACCATCCCCGTACATTTGTCGTGGCATGTGGTTTTCTTTTGGCCTTTTAAGATCTGTTGCTTCTATTTGTAATTCCTGGAGTGGCATTACATCTTCATCCATTGGTTCAACTAGATGTAGTGTTTGTCCTCGTGCGTTGTGTTCGAATTCGGAGACTGTGGGTTCCGATTGTGGTATCGCAATATCTTTTACAATACTTTCAGATAAGTTCATTGACTGACTGGGCTTAGTACATGGTTGATCTGGTATTGGCTCGGTAGAAATTAAATATCTATGTTTACTTGCACACTTTAGAGCTTCTGTGACGGCCGCTTCACGTTTTTCTAGATCGTCCAACTCCATGGCAGTATTATCGTATGTTACTTCGCGACGTGACGAGTATTTGGAGCTATTTCGTGAATTTGTTTCATCGCCAATTTTCGCATGGACAAGAAAATTTGTATTATCCAGCATTTGCTCATCTGCTTGGGAGAAACGATAATTGCGTTTTTCTTTGGGCGAGCTCTTCGTTTTAATGGAATGATCTGCATTGTCTATAGTTGCTAGAAGGTTTGTTTCTAAATTTTGTGGCGCCGGAGACATCATCATGCTTTCATTAAAATTAAGTGTACCGCGTGGTTGAATCACTTCTCTGGACGGTACTTCTCCTTCGCGGAATTGATGTTCTAGTCCATACGAAGGCCGATGCTTCACTTTGCGATCTGTACTTGGCGTTTTTGGCCCATTGGGAAATAGTTGAATGCGGCCAGCATTGAGCTCCTCGTTTAATTCACGAAAGTTTAGTTTTTTCCTAATGCGATTCTCTGAAACCACGTCGAAAGGTATTAAGGGAGATGTCAGTGGTGAATCATCGTCAAAATAGTTGGAATATTTCATATCATCTGATGGATTTGCTTGCGCTGGTGCAGCCACATTGTTTACAACACTTTGTAGTTCTTGAAACTCTAAGAAGCGGAATAAGTATGACTTAGTAATCAAAATATTATTTTTATTTTATAGGAGTATTTACCAATATCGCTGAAGTCACATGTCATATCCTTGTTCTCAAAGAGCACTGTCTTCTGCCTGACTTCCGTTTCCTTGGCCCCGCTGTCAGCAGGCATGATAACAGAGTTTTCTATATTTTTATTTTCCAGCTCCTTAGGAAGTAAAATAAAACAATTCAGACTTAAAATGATTGTTCAATTCACAAAGAAGTAAGAAAACTCTTGTAGAGACTTGCAAGGGAATGAACCGA
>JABVZX010000330.1:5343577-5357189 GCA_020883565.1 Drosophila pachea
GTCTGAGCCCAGAATGCCATACGATGACAGGCGCCAACGACTTGCGGCGTAATCAAAGACACGTCACCAACAGGCAATGGCCAACTTGCTGCCACACCCCCGCAATGTCCACTCTGTGCTCTAACTATAGCCCAAAACTGATTTGCGAATATTTGGAGTATGTCGATGGCTGCGGTCGGCGCTTTAATTATGTCTCATATATCAGTTCAGTTTGCCTGCTGGATGTGGGTGTGGGTGTGTGTGTGGGGAGGGGGGCATAAAAATAATTTCGTTTTGATTGCAATTACGAAAGCCTCGAACCACCCAACCACCCCCAATGGTCGCGAATGAAGGTGCGGCGGGGGACGCTGCGGCAAGTGCACTTGAGGGTTGCTTGCCACTGTTGTGGGCTTTTACGTCTGAGTCACAAGTGTTGCCAATTGTTTGTAACTGTTTTGTCAGGCCAGCAACCCCAAGCAAACTACAGCCTCAGTCCCAGCCCAAGCCCCAGCCCCAGCCTCACTCCTGCCCCCACCACCAGCCGTGGAAAATTATTAGATTTTATTGCACGCAACATTTCGGAATAAAATGAAAAATGTTGTATTGCGATTTATTGTCAGAGAGCTCAGTCATTCTCTGTGGCTCGTTTTTAATATATCCAAGTGGCTTTTGTGGCCGAACTGTGACTGGCATTCGGCATGGACCAACTGCGGATAAGTCCCCCGAAAAGGGTTTCCCAAAAAATGCAGCCGGGCGTAAATGTTTTCGAAACAAAATTAGTTTGGGGATTTGCATTTGAATATAGTTCAGGGCCGGCATACAGAAACTTGTCAAATAAAGTTGATGGCAGTTCGAAATTGAAATCTGTCTCCCATTTGCATATATAATAAGCAAAAGGACGCACTCAACGGCCTGGACAACTGATGGATATGATAATCAGGCGCTTATGACAATCACAAAGCGATAAGGGCACAGCCTCAAATAATAATAACTAGAGAGCATTGGCCCTTGCATAACTGATTTCTGGATTGATGGCAATCTTCAGAGTTGCTCGAATGAACTCGACTTACAGACGAAGCGATTATGTACTGTTTGTATGGCCAATATTGCCGAGAATGTTCAAAGCTGTTGTCTGCCGAAAATGTGAATAGCTAATGTAGGCCAAATACAATACAAGGACAGTCAGTAGGCTTTAAGGATACGGAAAATGAGCTGGACTTGCGGCCTACTTCTATGAATAACGTGCCAATTGAGATTATGTCTCGCATAGCTCATCACTTGTGTGGTCAGCTGAAGTATTTAGTGCATTCCTGCTAAGCGCTGGCGAAGGACCCTTACTTAAAGGCATCCTCTGTTGTCTCATCCATGCATACTTACCGAGAACTCGCAGAGTCTACTTTAAAACCCATTCAACACGCGCCTTGTTAGCATAAAAGGAGAGCGTCCAACAGGCGTCTCGAATACACTTTGCCTCGCTTTAATTCCCATTCACTGCCGGAGAACATTTGGCTGCGGCATTAGGTTACACAATTCAAACAGATGCCGGGACATTGCTTTGGACGGTCCATTCGGTGCGCTCTACGCTGCTCCTAGGGGCTCCTGCGATTGGGGAAGGGGCATTTAGCGCATCCTAACAACTGCTACATGACACCATATTATTAAATTAAATGCAGACACGCGTACCGCTGGCCACCTAAATCGGACCTTTGTGCAACGTCTGTGGCAACAGATGGAGGCAAGCGTTAGGTGCAAGTCGAGGCCAAAGCCCGTTGACCATTAATTTTTCAGCTAAATGGTGGTTAGCTCGCCTCGATGCTGAGCTTGTTCGGCTAACAAGCCAAATGCTGTTCCTGGAAAGACAATCAATAGATTCGAAGCATCTGATAAGGTGACTACCAGCAAATGAATGACTTTTAATTATACGACTGAAGGTGGGTTATTTACGATAAGCATCAGTCCACATATCATGTAACTCCTGGGCGCTGCAGGCTAGCTACCAAAAATCTGTGTATGATCGTTTCGATTGCTCGGATCGTGCATAATTTCATAATTTACGTTGCTGGACAAAAGTCACCTGCCACAAATGCAAGAAGCTGCAGAGGGGGATGGAGAGAGTGCCACAATTCTACAGTGGCAGTTGCAGTTGCAGTTGCAGTTGCCCCTCGAGGATCATTGATCATTGAGCGTGCCTCCTGCTGCCAGCCGCCTGCCTCCGGCTACCTGCTGTTACCTTATTTAGTGATTTCTTGGCCAACAGCTGCTATTTTTTGTGCGGCTCTTCGCGTCTGCGCTCAAATTGATGACGACAGGTTGAAACGATCGCAAGCTGATCCGCGTACAAACAAATACCCAAAAACCGAAACCGAAATCGAAAGGCCCAAAACTGAAAACCTGATGCTGAAGCCTTCTGTCTGACGCTCTGACGTTAATCGACTAAATTGTAGCAGCTGAACTGTCAGTTTTGTTAAGTGGGCTGTGCCTCAAGACTGCATCTCTCAGATGCTACAACTTTGATGTATTGTTGGCCAAATTGTGATGGCCAGCCAGCGATAATGGCTCGCAACGCCTCGTACTCCAACACGAAACTAGTTTCGAGTCCGCTTTCATAGAGATGCTTGGCTCATTAAAGCCTTGATTAATGTTTGGCAATGGCCATTTGCGACTTATTGTCGCGCCTTTTTGCCAAAAAGTATCTCGCAGTTAGCTCTTCAAGCAACTCGCTGCCGCCACCCCCCCCTCCCTCCCCCATCGGCGGACAGCCATCGCCGGCTGCACTTGTTTTTGCCTCGGCCGGGCAATTAGTCTCGTTTGTTGTCATAAATTTTCTGTACATTCATTTTGCTGAAAAGTCACATTTAATTGCACTGATTTACAGTTTGCGGAGTTGAGTGGCTCTCATTTCGCTAAGGTATCCTGTCGCCTCGTAATTACGTGCCAAATTAATGATGTTTTTGCGGCTAAGTATGTGTAAAACACGCATGCAGCTGAGGGCGCACAATTTGGCTTTAAATTGGGCCGGCTCTTTGGTTTTTGCGCCCTTCACGCACATCCTTAGCAAATTTAATGAGTTCTGCAGGTGCAATTTGGCAGAAACCAAATGAATGATAATCATCTCTGTCTAAGAACACGACGCAAGCTGCAAAAATTGATGCCGAAGATGGAAGACAACAAGGCTGCTGATCGCATCGGACCTTGCGTGAATACTGCCCAAAGGACATGCCTCAACCACAATGTCAATTAGAATATCACATCGCTCCAGCTCGCTTGAGCTCCTTTCTCTGCCATGCCAGCTTAGTTAGCGGCCACTAAGGCATCTTTGGCCACTAATCGCTTTGTGAATTCACAATTTCACAATTGAGCAGTTCTCTTCATTTGGGCCGATTACTATCGCTAAACGTTCGTAAATAATAAGCTCAGCAAATATAACTCCGACTCCACTTGAATTCCTCGGACAGCCGCTCATCGCCTCATCAATGAAGCGTCCCTTGAAAAATAATTGAAACTCATCAGGCTTTATTGGGTTGTTCGGAGGTGGCGGCTGAGCCATCATTAATGCCCTTATCACGTATTTCAATGCGACAAAAGGCGCAGAGCTGCGCAGCACAGGGAAGCCCCCAGCCTTAGCTTTAGCTTTGCAGCCCCAGCTTCAGAGTGCGGCCCTCCCACAGCTAACACCTTGGCCATATATGGCTCGGAGGATTTGTCTTAAAAGTGCCACCCTTAATTACTTGTAAGCCGGCTGGCTACCCCCGTGTCTAAGGCTCGACTTTGGGTTCGTCTCGTTTGACTTTGCAATTTGGCAGTGCATTGACTACGGACTCTATTCGCCCAGATTCCATCGATACTCTGGCCATGCGCCCAAGTGCCAAGGCGCCCCAGCGGGCTGGGCCGTTGATTAAATTGATGATGTTTGATGACTTCTGCAGCTGATTTCGCCTTAGATTTCTTTTGGCAAGTGGTCAAGAGGGCAGCCCTGGACCACATATGGTGCACATGTGCCGCCAACCCCGCTCATTACGATGCATTGGACATGCATCAAGACGCCTTCAAGTCATGCCCCACACCCACTTGCCGTTGCCAGTGGTGTTGCCGCTGCCTCTATCCCTTGCGACTTCTTCCCCGGCCCTAGCGCTTTCTCTCCCAGGGCTTTGTTTCGGAAGAAGGAAGCCGCTCGTGTTGGCATTAGTTGGCATGACTTAGCCGCTGTTCTAGGCCAGTTCTCGAGTCGGCATTCTTTCAAGAACGATCCCCGGACTGACCTTAATTAATCTTTGCTCTGCTGCTTGTTGCTTGCACCTACAAGTTGCAACTTGCACTGTGGCCAATGTTGATTAATGTGTGCCGTGAAGGAGCCGGCTCGATTGGCCGCGTGACTGGGCGTTTTTCTTTGGACCGGGAAATGAGTTGCCTGAGTCGCCGCGGTAAGGGGGCTTGCTATTAACTAATTGCGCGGCATTGTTTAGATGCGCTTGCCAGATATCACATAGATGCATTGGAATGCACTTCCTACTTGTCCAAGGTCCAGCACATCTCTCAAAAGTTTTAAAGCGCATTTCAATGCAAATATATCACAGGGCTTTGACTCCGTCTCTGGCTGGCAGTGACAAACGCCTCCGGGGTGCAATATATATGCGAGTTTAGCCACATGTAATGAAAGTGTGAATGAAATTTTCATCTTTTTTGTAAAGGAGCTGCGGATAGAGGAAGCTGGAAAGTGGAAAGTTCAAATAGAATTTAACCCCAAGCGCATATTTATAGCACGTTCCGCTCTCCTGCTCCTGCTCCTGCTCCTGCTCCGGCTCCTGCTCCTGCTCCTGTTCGAGCTTACGTAAAACAAATACACATACAGCCACGTGTGCGTGTGTGAGTGCATGCGAACGGGTGTGAGCGTCGGAGTGGGCTTGGGTGTACCCCTAACTGTCATGCTGAAAATGACCTAAGGTAAAAAGAGATTTGCTTTTGCTTTGAAAAGGGAGCTCGACAGAGCACAGCAGTAGCTTGGTAGAAGCTGCAGGAGTTGCTTTTTTGTTGAAGGTTGTTGGCCTGAGGGCAGATGTGGCATGATATGTCAATGCGATATGCAACACAGTTTTTGAATTAAGTTCGAACAGTGAAGTCCGGCTTAAGCTTTTTATAACTCTTCTTTTGAAGGCTTAATTATCAATCATTTTGTGTCCGACTGCCTTCCAGAAGGAAAACTCTGCCTTTCATCGCATCACACTCATTAATTTAAGTCTAATTTAATCTATTCATGTCTTTGGAATTTCTGGTAAATTAATCTTCTGCATTTTGTTCTGAAATACCCTAGTTTGGTTCGATCTTATTCATGAATACCCTCTCGTTCGCAGCTCTTTGCTGCGGCTTACCCTAACCAAAGTTGCGCATTTCATTAGATAGTTTCTGGAAAGTCGCGTATGCTCTCTACCTCACTCCTTAGCTACGGCGCTCTTTCTCTGTCTCACTACTTTTTGGGTTTGCTACCCTTTGGCTGAGAGATCGGGAAACCACTTCAACCGTGGCCGCCGCTGACAACTCGACCCGAACTCAGACTCAAACTCATGCAACTATAACAATAAAGAGCGGAAATTAAAGTGTGAAAACCGGCAGGAAGCTGAATTGATTACAAGAGCAGTAAGTGAGTCCTTCTTGTGTCCGCAAACGTATAAGTAGTATATGGTGTGTATGGTGTGTATTTAGGTAGCACATTTGACAAATAGAAAAGTTTACAATGCATTTCATTTGCTCAACTGTCAACGGGTAGCCCGAAGTCTGTGGCACGCACAGGAGCCCGGACGCAGGAGGCAGGAGACATTAGACGGGAGGCGGGCGACAGAAGACGGAAGACAGGACACAGCCACAGGCCACATGCCACATGCCACATGCCACAAAAGGCGGCGCCTGTGATTGAATGTTAAACATTTAATTTAAACTTGTCCCAGCTCAGCTTTGCCACGCTCCACGCTCCACGCTCCAACCTCCCATCTCCCACCTCCCACCTCCTACCACCTACCCGCTACTCAAAATCCACGAACCGGTCGATTCACACACGCCTCAGATTCGACTACGTTGAGCATAATTTATGCACGCACATCAATTCAAATGCATCTAATTTGGTAAACAGGCAGCTACTCATCGTCACACCTGGCCGGCACACCAAACGAGCAGCGCCTTGGATGCGGACTCGACTCCTTGCTGACATTGGCTTAAAATAGTTTTCATTTGTTTTCGTTGCACTTAGTTCGGTTGCTGCAACATGTGGCATTGGCATTGGCACTAAGTAGCCTGTCTGCCGCAGCATCTGCGACTGCCTTCGTCTCTGCCTCTGCCGCCTGCCGCCTGCCGCCTGCCGCCTGCCGCCTGCCTCCGTCTCCATCTCCGTCTCCGGCTCTGCCACGGTCTCGGTTCCTCCATCAGGGAGTTTGCTGCGCTTCGTTTGCGTACATGCAGCTCATTTAGTTGACATTTATTAACGTCACATAGCGCGCAATGTTTGACAATTAATTAGGCACAGATATGGCAGACGATGTCTACTGTTTACAGCCAGATACTCCAGATACCCCAGATATCACTCAATGCGTTCGGCTAGGAATAGCTGCACAAATTTAGATGGAATCTAAGCTAATTTATCGGTGCCGTTATTTAACTTCACTGCCATATCTTGTCTGTGGTAGCCGACTAATTTACTAGCTAGTCCGTTAGGTCTTTCAGTGGCTTGAGATTTGCTTTCGGTCGGCAGCGAGCTTCAATCATTCTAATTAGGCTGACAAATAAGAAATTGTATCTTGTGTGCACGCCTATCTCTTACACATCTAAAATTTAAGTAGCCAAGCCTTTCGAATAGTTTCCTACAAAATGAATTCCTGTGAAGAATAGCTTTTCCCATCTTGAACTAGCGACTTCTAATGCATTTATTCAGCTACACATTCTCAAATTTCAAAAGCTGCTTTCAGACCTCGAGTAATTTTAATCTGCTAATTCAACAATCATTCAATTTCAAATTCCCACTTAAGATATGCCACTCAAATTCCGTTTTTGTGCTCTCCGGCTTAGCATAGAACTTAAAAGAAAAAAAAAAAGCAAAGAAAAAAACATACACTCGGAAAAAAATGGTAAAAGAACTGACCGAATCACAGCAATTTTCAAAGTAAACATTTCTTTCCCTATAGCTCTATGTAGCTTTCTGTATGTGTGTGTCTCTGCCTGTGTATGGGTGTGTGTGCGATATGTGTGTGACTATCGAGCAAAAAGCGCCTGGATTTTTATTTATAAAACACTTGAAAAGGAAGCAGACCAGGACGCACAGCTTGAAGTCCATTTTTTTGGAAGCATATTGACGCAAGGATTTCGCCTCGAAAAAAAAAACACCCACACACCCACACGCCCACACACCCACACACCCACACACGCACACACAGTGGCAAATGTGCAATGGGCACCGAGCAGAGATCAAACAGCAGTACGACGGACCGCCTGGTGAATCCTGTTGCCAAGAGTCCTTTGAGCAATTCGGGGTTTGAGTCGCTTGAGTGAAAGTTTGTTTTGCTTTTGCAAATGTCACATGAAAAATGCGTTCACTGTGCAAATGCCGGCACTTTGCATGGGCTCCCCTGCTATGAATGACAGCTGGAGTGGCGCATGGGGTCTCACAGGACCCCATTTCGAAGCAGGGTGGCAACCAGGGTGTTGGTCGCCTTGCACGAAATTTCCATTTAATGTGTTTGCGCAAAGTATTAAAAGGCAACGACGATTGAGTATCGAAAAGTAGTAAAGCAAACCGAATAGCACATAGCGCGATGGACCTGGGAACAGGGAACTGGGAACTGGGAACTGGGAACTGGGAACTGGGAGCTGGGATCGGGCGAGGGCTTGTCCAATGCAGGGGTCCATATCGTACGCCGGCTTTGCTTGCAGCTTGCAGCCGCCAGAGGGCGCTTGCCGTTGAGTGATTGCCATGATAAGTGGCCCATTATGATGCCAGTTTGCACAGCGAGATTGTGCTGCGCTCCATTGGAGTTCGTCAGTTCTTCAGTACCGCAGTCGGTCCATTCCTCCATTCTTCAGTTGTTCAGTTCCACAGCTATTCAGTTCTTCACTTGTTCAGCGAGCGTCTGCTTGGCCAATTCTTTTTTAATGCATATCAAAGTGGGCAAACTTGTGGCCCCAAAAAGTGCGTCACTGTTGAAGCGCCTGGACTCTTCCGCTCCCGCTCTCCGGTGCTCTCTCCCTCTCTCCCCGACTCTCCCTGACTCTCTCCGGACTATTCTTGGTTTTTATTTTATTTTTTGTTCGGTTCCCATCAGCATCTTTAGTGGAACGGCTGTTGACAAAAGACATTTAATTTTCCCTTAGTTTGCTTTTGCTCGCTTCGAGTATCTCTGCCATAAAGTTTGTCCTTCAGTCCCTCGTTCCCTCGCTTTTCTTCGTCATCTCCTTTGGCTTTTTTCATGCCTGATTTTTGGTCTGCGCCAGCGAAAACTTTGATAAGTGAAATTTATTGTGGGCGCTTTCAGTTGTCCATTCTCTGCGTGGACACTGCACAGTAAAATGCTCAGCTTGTGGCTCTGATGTGCTTCATTTCGCCCCCTCCGACTCTCATTGTCTACTCATTGTTTAATGGCACCTATTGAACAATTTTCAACAGCTTTCATAGTTTTATATATACGAATTGCAGATTCTTTTTAATTGGCAGCACAGTACAGATACTTTCCTGTAATGGTAATCAAATCATGTTAAATATGCATATAATTTCGCAAACCTCACTTTAATTTTCCTCCTTCTGTGAGCACTTTAATGGTCGGCATGTATTCCATTTATACGTATTAATATATATATATATATATATTTCTAATTCCCGCAGCACTTGCACACAAGCACACACAGACGCACACTCACACCTGACAGTCAAGCGCATTATGCATCGATCATTACTCATGCTATAAACGGAATCCGCTTAATCTCGCAACGAAACATTCAAACATTTATTAAAGACATGACAGACCCTTGTTGGGGGTTGCAGCCCCCTCGGTTATTCGGGCAAAAACTGCAACAAAAGGTACAATTTATAGTTCGACACCCTTGGACCATCAAGGGGACCATTTGGGGAGGTCGCACGCACACAGCCAGCCCCGGCCAAATCCAAGGACATCGGGTGGGTGGCCAAATGTAATTGCTACCGCCCCAAAATTTGGCATAGACCTTGAAAAAGTGTGCAAGTATATGTATATATATATACGATATAGAAGAGGCGGGCTTCTGATTGGGGACTGAAGCGTGAGGTGAGTGATAGAACTTAAAGCTCGAACGCCCGCGCGTATGCAATGAATATTTACGAGCGGGCGCCGTTGGGTCCTCTGAGGATTATTCGGCTTTATGCAATTGTGCGCAAGTAAAAATCTAATTTATCCGCCTGCCACCCTTCGTTTTGTTTGACAATTGCCTGAAATTATGCGGTGCATTGGCATGAGGCTGTCTATACCGGCACGTATACGGCTCCAGCGATCCGTACCGGGCACGGCTTTAAGGGAATTTCCTATATAAAGCTGGCTGGCCAAAAATTGCTTCGCTATTGGTAGCAGCTACCCTTTGTTGGTTAAAGTCCGAGCTTAAAGATTTGGGGTGGCTGCAGCACGCCCAGTGGTGGGTGGCTGGGTGGCTGGGTGGTTGGCTTGGATGGGCGGCTTAGTGGGTGGTTGGTCGGTGTCGGTGTATAGGTCTCTCGTCTCATCATAACACCACATGTTCCAAAATTGCTACTGGCGTCGCCACGTCGCCATCTCGTACTTCATGTAGATGGCTATCTATTCTATTGTCTGACTTTTACTCGTGGTAGATTTTGGCATTCATTTCGTTTGATGAGGCGCAAAGTTGTGGAATTTATTGCCTCAGCCTCGACAAAAAGTTAAGTGGATTTTACGTAAATTAATGAGTCCACACTTAGCCCCCACCGACTGCCCCGAGGGGTTGCAACCGATTCTTTGCGTAGTCATCCAAATGCAAATTTAAATTCAAATTCTGTTGCATCTGTTTGGTTAAGTCTGGCAACTTCCGGCATACGGATGGGGGTTAAAAGAGGGTATAGTTATTTCTATTGAATGCGGACGGAACGAATGTAGAGCTATGTCTGTGACTATCCTAGAAAAAGATTAACAAATTGTTGAAAAAGTTCTCTTAACTTTTCGCTATACAGATTTATGCAATGAAGTGGATTTGGTCGCCTTGGCCTCTTTCAACATCTTCCAAAGCCTACTAACTTTCACAACGTATAAGATAAGTTGCGACGCGTATAAGACTTCGGTGTCGCTCTTAGACTCAACTTAAGCGTTCAGTCGTGGTCAAAACGTGTGCAGCTTAAGCCGTCTCTGTTGTTTTTATTATGTTGTGTCGCGAGCTGTTGCTGAGATATAAAAAGACTATTTTAATGCTATTGCTGATCGCTGTAGTGTGCCATGTTATCATTTATGTCTACATTATGGACTCGGGCACAGAAGCCAACACGACTGCAGCAGCCGCAGCAGTGCAGTCAGCTCAGACAACAAGTAAAGTGACGTCAGAGCGGCACGAGTTCAAGCAGCTGTTTGGCAGATCGCAGACGCTGATCGTGCCCGGTCTGGGCGCTATGGGTAGGCCGGCGAAGAGTAACTGGACGGCTGAGCAGCGCTTGGCCATGGAGAGAAGCCAGCGCGAAACGGGTTATAATGCTTGGCTCTCGGAGCGCATATCGCCGGAGCGTAAGCTCTTCGATATGCGGCATCGCAGGTAAGTTGCGGCAGCCGCGTATAAGAGTACACTCTCAACAACTGCGATAACTGTTCGACAGCTGCAAAAAGCTCAAGTATCCAGTGGAAAAGCTGCCAGCTGTTAGTGTGATTATCACCCATCACAACGAACAGCCGAGCGTGCTGCTGAGAACTCTGAGCAGCCTGAGACGTAGAACTCCATCCAGATTACTGCGAGAGATCATTCTGGTCGACGATGGCAGTGATCGTGAGTACATGGTGGAAGACCAATTTATGGGCTTGGTGAAGCAGCAGCGTCTGACCAAGCAGCTGGGCCTAATGCAAGCCAGGCTGATGGGTGCACGCACATCTGAGGCGCAGGTACTCGTCTTTCTCGATGCTCATGTAGAGGTCACCCGTGGCTGGCTTGAGCCCTTGCTAGCTCCGTTGCTGGAGAACAATAGAAGCTGCACCACGCCCGTCGTGGATACCATAGACTATGAAACTTTTGCCTACAGGCGAGGTAGGCCATCGCGGGGCTTCTTCGACTGGGACTTTAACTACGTGCAACTGCCACTGCTTAAGTCGGAGGAGCAGGCGCTGCCAGCGCCACATGAGAATCCCATCATGAATGGAGGTCTTTTTGCCATAGATCGCGCTTGGTTCTTTGAGCTAGGTGGCTACGATGAGGGACTGCGCATTTGGGGCGCCGAGCAATTCGAATTGAGTCTCAAAATATGGTTGTGTGGCGGTCGCCTGCTGGAGGTTCCCTGCTCCAGAGTAGGACACCTCTACAGGAATGGTAATTTCCATCCAGACTATATGAAGTCCGAGAGCGGCAGCAAGGCAATAGCCAGGGTAAGTTTCAAGGCTATTTGATGATTGGCCAAGTTGCTCAAGATTGTTCCGATGTTGCTAGAACTACAGGCGTGTCGCTGAGGTGTGGTTGGACGAGTACCGAGACAAGCTGTACGCGAATATGCCCCACCTAACGCATGTCAAGACGGGCTCCTTGAAGGCACAAAAGGCGCTGCGTCAACGACTGCATTGCCAGCCCTTCCAATGGTTTCTGGACCATCTGGCTAGAGATTTTCTGGAGCAGTATCCGATTGAAGAGCCTTCAGACTATGCGTTTGGGACTGTGCAAAGCGTGGCGGAGCCTTCGTTATGCTTGGAAAGAGCAGATTCTGCAGAGCATCCTCAGCTGCAGCCTTGCGATGCGGATCTCGTGTATCCGAAGCTGGAGCAAAAGTGGACTTTGAGCCATTTCCGTGATCTACACTCGAACTCCCACTGCTTGGAGCTGCGGCAACAGAAGCCCAAAGCTGAGATTTGGCTCTGGCAATGCCATCACCATGCTGGTAATCAGTTCTGGTCTTACAACATCAGTTCCAAGCAGCTTATCCATGGCCAGAGCAGAGATAAGCAACTGTGCCTTGAGGCCCGCATGGAAGAGCATTCTGTTATCGCCAATAGCTGTGATACCCAGAACAAGCGACAGCAATGGAACTTTGGATACGCCAACGAGAAGCTTCTGGATGACTTTTGGAAGAGTGCTGTGAGTGTTGCGTAAATCTGCTAAGAGTTGAGCTACAGTTAAAAAGATACTCGTTAGCCTTTAATTTAGCCATATAATTTGTACTAAGTATAGTGCAAAAAGGGTATATTAGTTCGGTGCGAGTCACATCGGAAGATCTCAGCTTAGTTCGCATATTTGGATAGTTCATTCCATGGATTGCTTCGGCTCACTCCAAATAATTTTACGTTGTACGAAAGGTAATAAAAGTTGTATATATTGGAAATATATTCGTGTCTTGTGGAAATCAGTTGCCTTGAGATAGGCACGACGGACTGAAATAGTGAATTATAAATTCGGTGTGCGACTGTGCACGACAGAAGTCAACTCACATCGATTAAGGCATAGTACGATCGCTGCATAAAGTTCTTGTGGTGTTCGTCCGAAGAGTTCAGAGGCCCAGCGAAATGTTCAATCATCTGGAATGGCAAAAATCGATGATAGCCCAAATGATCTCGGCTATCGCCAGCCAGTACATTGACATTGCTCAGGCATCGACCCAGTTCCTCATAAGCGTCAGGGCCCTGGGGGGCCGAACTGCAGAGCGTGTGATCGGGCAGGGCCTTTAGGACGAATTGTCTGAGTGCGGCGCGGCTCAACACAATCGCCGAGCGTTCATACATGTATGTCTAAATGCAGCAAGACAGTGGGACGGGGGAGGGCTTGTAATAGAGTGTCCATTGAATGATATGAATTTGATGTTGTCAGTACCTGATTGGCAGTTGATCTCAGCTTGCAGCCAAAGTAAATGGGCTCCTCTGGGCTATAGGGAAGCAGCATATGCCTGAGGTTTTCTATTACCACATAGCTGCGATAGATAAGAGTTAATAGGGCGATTAACTGGGGAGGCCAGCACTCACTTATCATCATTGGCGTAGAGAAACCAATCGCCCTCGTCAAAGTGATATTTGTTCACGTACTCGAAATGCGCTCGCATTGCCTCCCACTTATCGTTCAGCTGCAGAAACACGGCTGGCTCGAGCTCGGCGTGGGCATCGTTACTGACAAATAGGTGGTGATCACATCTCTTGGACCAGGTGCGTTTGATATGCACTGCAGTCAAGTCGTGCCGAAAGTCGTGGGTGGAGATAATGCAAAAGATGCGCGCTGCCGGCGTCGGTTTCCCAACCTTGAGCTTTTTTCTTTCACTTTGCAGCAACAGCGTGGCCAGCAGACAGAGCAGGACTAGGATGGACAATTTGTAGACCATGGAGCAGAGTGAAGAGTAACAGCCGCTGCATGGATTCAAAATGCTAATTTTATTTTTGCCGCTGCGAAAGAAGCGTCGCGTGCTAAGGAACGGTCGCATTTTAAAACTGACACTGAAATCACTTCCTCGCCA
>JABVZX010000330.1:5491639-5505361 GCA_020883565.1 Drosophila pachea
ACAAATTTCAATTTCCAATGTAATTGTTGTACTTGATGGTTTCTGTTGTATGCATTTCTTGCTGGTAATTTTGTGTTGCAATCAACATAATCTGCTATTGTTTTATTTTTGTTTGTGTTGTAAGCCATCCACAATAAATTGTGTCGCCAAACAGAAACAAAGTCTCCGTTACTCTCCACTCGACATACGTACGCACACAACCAAACTTGTTTTTCTTCACGTACTTTCTAAAAAAAATGAGGCTGTCTGTATGTGTCTGTATTTATATGTATGTATGTATATGTTTGTATTTTTGTGTGTGTGATTTTTGCGTCACTCTTATTTGCTGCTTCGTGGCTGGTATTTATGTGCATGCGTATTTTATATTTATTTATTTACACGTTGCACTTAATTGCATCAATTTTTTGCACTATTAAATAGATTTTCAATTCTTGGAAAAATGCTTCCTCGTCGCACATACACACGAAGTCGCAGACGTAAGACCACCTAATCGCGTTAGCAAAATACCAAATATTGTGTATTGCGTTTTACTTTTACTATATTAGTATGTACATATAAGCGTCAGCAGTTGGCCACACAGTTTAAAACAGAGGTGAAATTCGATCGATAGTGGGTCAGTTTCAGTGTTTTGCATTTTGTATGCCTTTACAATTTTCATGAAGTCATATTCCCCTATTTCAATTTTCTAGTACATAATAGATAAATTAAAAACTTATTAAAATTAGTTACGAGGCAAATACATATATTAATATCGCAATGCTTTATTCGATAAAGCTTGAATAAAATTTAATGTATTTGTATCGATATTTCCAACGATACTTTATTACTCTGAAAAGGCCTGCCACTAACTATCTTAACGAGAAGCTTCTGATGAAAATATTGTGAAAAATTGTATTTATTGTGCAAAAGTCTGTGCAAATGCATTATTGAATAATGCAAGTTGCGTGCCTGATATGTGCACTACTGGCAGGCATTTGTAATCTGACGCTCATAGATTAGTTGAACATCTCCGTATTTTGATTGTTCGATTTTTCCCAAATCACAAAAGTCTGCGCTAGTGTGAAATTTGGGAATTAACAAAATCAACTGCAACTTAAAAACGCGCAAAACCAATATTAAGCACAAATGTCGCATTAAGCCAGCAGCAAAATTGCATTTTCGAACATTTCCGCCTGCACCTGGTTTCCGTGGACGTGCTTTGGATCCGTGGATAACAGAGACGCAAAGGTATTGACTATAAAGATTGGACATAGTGATGGGAGCGTGCGTGCTCACGCCCCATTAAAGTGAACAAAAGCTACTTTAATTCCTTTTAGAATCGTAAGAAGTAATTAAATATATGTAGGCATACAAAATTAACACACACACGAAGTAATCACTGAGAAAATTTCCCTTCTTATTTACTATTTAGACAGCAGTTAGTCGTTAAGCAGGCTTTTCACGATCATATTTCACAATACAATTTTGCCAGTGAATGTTGAATGTGGGTGGTAGCCAATATTGAACGCGAAGGCATATCCATTTACTTAAATTTTTTCTTAATATTCGCCAATTTAGATAGACGCCGTGTGGGGTTGGGCATCCGCCCCGCTGCGTTTAGCGGCGAACAGAATGGGCGATCCTTTACTGCCTGGCTCTACTGGCCTTGGCAGCGGCGGCGCAGCCGCTGCCACAGGCGGCTCTGGCAGTACGGGAACTGGCCTAGGCAGCGCCGGTACCAGTGGTGCCGAGCGCCCGCCTTCACCGGCTCGCCTCACCCACACATCGGAAAAACATCCTAAAGTCACGCTCACCGAGCTAAATATGCTGCGCCGGCATAGGGAGCTTTGCGACGTGGTACTTAATGTGGGCGGACGCAAAATCTTCGCTCATCGCGTCATACTAAGCGCGTGTAGCTCCTACTTTTGTGCCATGTTTACCGGCGAATTGGAAGAGTCACGTCAAACAGAAGTCACAATACGTGATATTGATGAGAACGCCATGGAGTTATTGATTGATTTCTGCTACACCGCTCATATTGTTGTCGAGGAATCCAATGTGCAAACACTTCTACCAGCTGCCTGTCTGCTCCAACTCGTGGAAATACAGGATATTTGTTGCGAGTTTTTGAAACGCCAGCTTGATCCGACCAACTGCTTGGGCATACGCGCCTTTGCCGACACACACTCCTGTCGCGAGCTACTGAGGATTGCCGACAAATTCACACAACACAACTTCCAAGAGGTCATGGAAAGTGAAGAGTTCCTGCTGCTACCCGTGGGTCAACTGGTCGATATCATTTGCAGCGACGAGCTTAATGTGCGCAGCGAGGAGCAAGTTTTCAATGCAGTCATGTCCTGGCTTAAATACAATGTCGCTGAGAGGCGACAGCATTTGGCGCAGGTGAGTTGCAGATTTTTATTCAAAGAATCAGTGTTTGCATCTTTTTTGTTCTTAAACAGGTGCTACAACATGTACGATTGCCCCTGCTCTCGCCCAAGTTCCTAGTGGGCACTGTGGGCTCTGATCTCTTGGTACGCTCAGATGAGGCCTGCCGCGATCTGGTCGATGAGGCCAAAAATTACCTGCTATTGCCGCAGGAACGTCCCTTGATGCAGGGTCCGCGAACCCGTCCACGTAAGCCGACGCGCCGCGGAGAAGTTTTATTTGCGGTGGGAGGCTGGTGCTCCGGTGATGCAATCGCTTCTGTTGAGCGTTTCGATCCACAAACCAACGATTGGAAAATGGTCGCGCCTATGAGCAAACGACGATGCGGCGTTGGTGTTGCCGTTCTAAATGATCTACTCTATGCTGTTGGTGGACACGATGGCCAAAGCTATCTAAATAGCATAGAGCGTTATGATCCACAGACTAATCAATGGTCGTGTGATGTTGCACCAACCACATCCTGCCGTACAAGCGTCGGCGTAGCCGTACTTGATGGCTTCCTCTATGCAGTAGGCGGACAGGATGGAGTTCAATGCTTAAATCACGTGGAACGCTATGATCCCAAGGAAAACAAGTGGTCCAAGGTGGCACCAATGACAACACGACGTCTGGGTGTTGCTGTTGCCGTCCTGAGCGGTCATCTTTATGCCATAGGTGGCTCGGATGGCCAATGCCCGCTCAATACTGTAGAACGCTATGATCCTAGGTAACTTTTTATGTAATATATAGATCGACTATATTGTTTCTATCTGATACCAAATTGCAGGCAAAATAAATGGGTCGCTGTTAATTCCATGTCCACTCGTCGTAAACACCTTGGCTGCGCCGTGTTTAATAATTATATATATGCTGTTGGCGGCCGCGATGATTGCATGGAGCTGTCCTCTGCAGAACGTTACAACCCACTGACCAACACATGGAGTCCAATTGTGGCAATGACCTCGAGACGTAGCGGCGTAATTTAAAGCTTTATATTTATAAATGTGCCATAAATCTTATTTGGATACCGTTATGCAGGTTGGCCTGGCCGTCGTTAATGGACAATTATATGCTGTGGGAGGCTTTGATGGTTCTGCTTACTTAAAGACCATTGAAGTGTACGATCCAGAGACGAACCAATGGCGACTGTGTGGATGCATGAATTATCGCCGCCTTGGTGGTGGCGTTGGCGTCATGCGTGCACCCCAGACTGAGAATTATATGTGGTGCGATAATAGTTTTATACAGCATGATTTATAAATAGTTTCACTCATTTTATTCTCTTTGTATTCATCTTGTCCGTCGAAACACATTAATGCTAACACACATCCTAAAAACGAACCACCATAGGATAAGGAAGGATTCGGTCGTCTGATGGGAGCAGAAACCGACGTCAGCGTTGCCATCGCAAACGTTGCCGCCGCCACATTTCTACTGAATAACAACTTTAACAGCAGCAACAAACACATCCACAGATGACTGCAACAAATCGAAGCCAAATTTTCTTTTTTTTTCATCGTTAAAATGGTATTGAAAATTATTGAAGTAATTGTATAATTAATTGTTAATCGTTTCTCATTTGGTAGCGCGTTTATTGAAAATGTTTGTTGTGTCGCGAGTTTTAACAAATATGCATAGAGCTAGAATAAAAACATACACACATAAATATAGAAATTATACAAACATGCATATGCTTATCATGCAAAAATGTCATTCTCTATTAACCAATCCCTAGTGTTCTATGTAAAAACGAAAAACAAAACAGTTGGTTAAAATTTCCAGGAAATTTCTAACATGCCTTCTCCCCAAAAATCTAGTTCTCGAAAAAACAAGAAAACAAGCAAAGCATTAAAGCCCGTAGATTTAAAAATAATTGGTTAAGAAATTAATTATGCCTATTGTAAAATGCTAAAAAAAAAGAATGATTATAATATATAAATATCATATAGGGTTAAATAATACATGAATGTGCAAAATATTTATGCATATACATCTTATTTTTTTTTTTTTTTGCGTAAGCAAACAAGAAAAGATAAAGAAAGATAAAATGGTAACCGAAACAATTAAGCCCCAAAAACAGCTTCCTATCAAGCTTAAAAAAAGAATTCAAAATACAATGACGTTTAGAAGTAACCTAGTACATACAAAAATTCGGTAGATAAAAAAATATATAATATATATATTTATTTAATAAGTTAAAATAACTCGAAAATGATGCAATCTGTTAAATATTGTGACAGCTTCTGGACTCACAATGCGTTGCTATGGAACCAACTCGAAATAACAAAACAAAAAGTAACAGCTATTATTTGTAGACTAGGCTATTATGCATTTTATTTATTATATATATGTTTTCGATCATTTTGTTGTTGGTTTTTAAGTTCATATATCATCTTATATATATCTATAAATATCAACATATGTATTTATACATACTCATTCATATTTATTTATTCTTGAGTTTTTTACTAAACCAATTTCTCTCATTTTGCGCTTTATAAGAATTTGAACATATTTAAAACGTTGTTAAATTGATAAACAAATTTGATGTTTGCTTCCAAATTAGATGTAAGGATAGCATTTAACGACATTAATTTATATAACACAAATAGGTATTGACACACAAAAATCGAAATTAAAAAAAAAAAAAAAAACCTAAATAAATGCACAGTGAAAAAAATAATTGAAATGTATTACACCTAAGATACATATTATCTTACAAACTAAATATATCAGTACCACATTAAAGATATGAGCTTTTATTCCAATGGCGTTTGCAAAAACTGAAGCCAAGTATTATCTATTGGTGAAGACTTACTTTTTTAGCACTCTGCCTTGCATGCGCGTGCCAAGGATAGCAAAAGGATTTTCTTTATATTTACCTGGAATGGAAGAATCGGCTGCTGAAGATTGTTCTCTCCCATAGAGACTGCGTTTAGCATTACTCAAAACAATTGAAATGTATATTTTTACTTCTTTACTAACTAATCATTATGTTACAAGTAAGTTAATTTATATTAAGTTTTTTTTTGCTAGGTTTCTTGGGCGTCTTCACTTTGACTTTTGCAGCTTTCACAGAACTTCTGCTGTGCAACTGGTCTTTAATCTTCGCCAGTTTTTTGGTTTTGACCGAACTATCCGCGCCCCGTTTCTGCTGTTTCTTGAGCACCTTTTCGTTTTTTTCCACTTTCTGAAGACTGACAAGGTTTTTAGGAGTTTCGGGGCGTATTTTAGTCGAAATATCTTCGCGGTCCAACGGCTTTTTGGAACGCATTTTCGCTTCAGATTTGCGAACCTTCTTCATTTTCAACATGTAATCCGGCACCACGCCCCCAGAGTTTTTGATAATCTCGGCAATGCTGTATGGAATATAAAATTTAGTTGTCAAATGTATTGCTCTTTGCTAATAACATTCTCGCACCTTCTTAAATTAGACGTGTCCTCCTGTGTGAAGAAGGTCACGGCACGGCCTGGACGGCCAGCGCGACCTGTACGTCCAATACGATGAATATAAGAGATTTTGCTTGGCGGAAAATCATAATTAATGACCAAATTAACACCCTTGAAATCAATGCCACGACCCATCAGCTCCGTGCAGATAAGTACCCAAATGTGGCCTTCGCGAAAGGCACGCACACAATTATCTCGTTGATGCTGCGTTCGCTCTGCATGTATGACATCTACGTTGATGCCATCGTAGAGCAACTCCTCGAACAGTTGCTTAGCACGATCCTTGCTCTGCACGAAGACTAACACCGGCGGCTGTAATCCCTGGCGTACCATTTCTCGAATCGCCAGCAATTTGCCGCTCTCCGAACCCACGAACAGCAGTTCTTGTTTCACTGTATCCGTGGCACTATTTTGCACACCAATTGTAACACGCACCAGATTCTTGAGATGCCGCAATGCCCATTTCGCCACGGGTACTGTGTAGGTGGCGCTGAAGAAGGCGACTCGTTTTTGCGGATGCGTGCAGGCCGCGTAAATGTCATCTAACTGTTCCTTAAAATTGTTTTGACCTTCCTCCATTAGACGATCAGCCTCATCCAGCACAAACCATTGGACGTCCTTGAAGTCTAGCAGCGGAGGTTGCTGCTGCAGCAGGAAACGGACACGATTTGGCGTCGATATCAATATGTCATATTTCTGCTTGCAATCTGGTCCATATTGTTGCTTTGCCTCGCTAACCTTGCTAATGAAATGAGTGCGTAGGCCGGTCCCTCTCGTCAGTTCAACACATTCGCGATAGATTTGCTGGGCCAACTCTCTTGTGGGCGCCAAGACTAAAGCACGCAATCCGGAAGTTTTGTGAGCTCGAAGACCGTTAATGATAGGCGTTAAGAAAGCTAAGGTTTTTCCTGATCCTGTGGGGGCGCAAGCCATTAGTGCCCTGTTGCTTAGCAGCACTGGAAGTGCCTGCATTTGTATAGGTGTAGGTTGCGCAAAGCCATAGGACAATAGATTTTCGTACAAGCGCGGTAGTATTTTGAAATCCGATGTGGACAGCTCATCAAAACTGCTAATAGGCGCTGGCACATCTTTACCTAACACTGTTATATTATGTTCTTTGCGTATGCCATTAATTTTCTCTTCACGTTGCAATTTTTCTACCTGTTCCGTTGACAATTGTTTTTTAACCTTTTTCCGCTTAGATACAGATATTTCGGTGCCAGTGTCACCAGCAAGTAAGCGGAACTGACTTTCCGGATTATGTTCTTCCGAATCTTCTTCTGAATCTTCGGATTTTATTGGAGCGCTTTTGTGATTTTGCGGCGGTTCCTTCTTGATCACCGGGACATTTGGCTTGGGTACCGGAGCCTGAAATGTATATCTTTAGTAAAGGCCTTTTATTGAAAGCATAAAACTTACTTTACGCTTGTTAGTAAATTTTACTCCAGCTGTTAACTGTTTAAATATATCATGTAAGTCCATTATTTGGTAGCAAATATTTTCCTTTTAAATTAATCAAAGATTTGCGCACGTGTATTTGTTTTGTTTTCGCTAAAGAGTTGCCAGATACGGTGTGACCGGCAAAAAAGATCGAGCTGAATATTCTGTAAACTGTTATCGATAGTTTTATAGCAGAAAAAAATTTGCGTTGGAGCATATTTATCAAATAAGCATATTATCAAATAATATTTTATTGGTTTTAATTAAGTATTAATTTTTATTGAATGGTAATGTCATTACTCTACTCCCCCTCCTCTGTATTAACCAGTGCATCAAGCAGTTCCATACGCCTTTGTAAACCTTTTCCATCCTTTTCGGTGCCTCGACGTCCAGGAAGATCTCCACCCCAACTAAATTTATTTTTTTCACTTTCGTTTGCTTCTAAATAGCTGTCTTGGAAATCTATACATAAATTATGCATTGCACAAATGCTTTCCACAATAAGCCGCACCTCGTTCAAGTCCCGAGCTTCTAAAGCATATAATGTATGGAAGCGACGAGCTAGAGTATCCATCACATTGTCAGCTAATTGATATGCTGGCTCCAATAGTCTGTTAAAAACTGAATCTTTGCGAAAGCATTCCGTCTCAATGGGTCGGACCAAATATGATTTTAATGGAAAACTGGTACTACCAATAAGGTAGCTACCTGCTGGCATCGTCCGTGGATTGAGTGCTAGAGTTTGCCCAATAGGCGACTCTTCAAACGTATAGTCCTGTTCGAGCTCCACATAACAGTCAATTATTTTACGCTCACCATTGCAGATCAATTGCAAGACAACGGCAACTTCCGCATGCTCGGACTCCAGGAAAATTTCCAAACGCTTCAGAGATATAATACCGAATAGTTCGCGAAAGCAACTTAACTGCGGCACATTTTGAAACCCCTGAAGAGTATTTTGCTGAGCCTCCAAAGAGTTGGGCCACTTAATGAAGCTCTCATAGTTGTCAGAGATAATATGCCAAAAGCTGCGCACCACCTGCTGACATAGGGACCACGGGAATTGAAACTTGCGAGCAATTTCCTCGAAATGTTCATCCGTCGACAGTTTCCACAAAGCAAGGGAGAGGATGGTATGTGGAGCAGGCGAGCCCGGCAATGCATTCCTCTTTAATATCTCCTCAAGAGCTTGTTGAATTTTCTGAATGCCCAATGAACTAATAGATCAGCTATTTCGTTGGCACTATCGAAGAAATACTCACCAGATAAGTTAACTTGCGCATATGCAAAAAGGACTCGAATTGCGCATCCACATAGCGATGCAGCAAATTGAGTTCTGTGTATTTCCACTCGAACTTCGATACTTTGTTCGGAACACTGGATATGGGGGATAATTCCACAATGTGTGAGCGCTTTCGCTTACTCTTAGCCTGCGCAGCGGCTGCGGCAACTGTTTTTTGGTGCATTAGGGCAAAGATTTCGGCTTCGTCGTCATCGCTAACCTCAAGCAACGGATATGTGTTGTTAAAGTAGCTTCCAGTGCCGCTATGCTTAGGCTGCTCATCGATGAGTAGATCCTTTGTAATAATTGTAGCAATGTTTGCTAAAACAGCTCGTTCTTCCATGTCGCTAGATTCAAGAATTTGACTCTGCAAGGCACCCGTTTGCTTTCCTACCCCTATTAGCACCCTTATTGCCAATGCCAACAGCTGACAATGTTCGCCGTCAGAAACTCAGTATTTAAAATTAATCGCGCCTCATATTTATCCTACTGCATTTAAAACTGAAGACACACATAGAATAATATTGGAAAAAATTGAAGCTCCTAAACAATAGACGAATTAAAAAAGAAATATTTGAAAGATCCGAGAAACCGTTGTTAAATATTCGATAACTGGGCTCGCAAAAACAAATCGATATTAAAGTAAACGGTTCACTTCTGCACTGCAGGGTGTTCCGTAATAATTGCATTCTAGCGGGTCTGGAAACAGTAACAAATTAAAGTTCAATATCAATCATTATTATTATATTGCATTTGGACTTACTTGCAGCCGCCATCTTGACTTCAAACGTATCCCACGTGCATTGGTGCAAGTTGGGATTCCCATAGGATACACTGGGACGATTTGCTGGCGGCAAAGCTCCAGCTCGCAGTTGTTTCATACGTTCCCGCATAAATGTCAGTATCTCTGAATGCCGCTCGGAGAAAACTAGATTGTTCTGCTCGCACGGATCAACACTAAGATCATATAAGCATTCCTCTACCAAAGCGTTGCATCCACGCTGCATATCACCGCAACGCACGACTGCTGATCTAATAAGAGTCGACATGCCATGCTGCGTTAGGTTCTGCTTGTCGAAGCGAGCGATTGCTTTGGAAGCGAGTGAATTTCGTACTTCATCTACGTAATGTTTTGCACGAGGATCAAGTTCATAGAACTCCCGTTGGGTCAACTGGTGGTCAAACTGACCCGCAAAACTGGTGCCATTCACATACTTCCAATCACCCCACATCAGAGAGCCCACGTTCCATTCATCGTCTAGACTGTGCAAGATCTCGCGTATCAAATGTGGTGCCTCTTGTGGCCCCGACAACTGCGGCCATAAGTCAATGCCATCCAGCTGCAACGAATTGGACAGCTCTATGCCAGCAGCATGCGCTAAAGTCGGAAGTAAGTCGCCCACATATATTGGCTGGGTGAACAAGCTACCGCCTGCTGCAAGCAATGGACTCCAAACGACGCCTGTGACGCGCACTCCACCCTCCCAAGGCGTATCCTCTTGGCCCTTGAGCGGCCAGTTGGAGCCAGTGTTGGCATACATGCCCACTGAAGGTGCTCCATTATCCGAGTAAAAGATCACAATACTGTTCCTCAACTGATCTGTACGCGCCAATGCACTAACTATACGGCCCACGCTCTGATCCACTCTAGACAGCATGGCTACAAAAAAAAAAAAAAAAAAAAAAAATTATCCAAAGAGTTGATACTCATTAGCCTTGGAGCTGACGCTCACCTGCGTATTTTCTGCGATTGGGATCCCTGATGTGGACGAATTTTTGTAGCTCATCTTCTGGCGCCTGCAGTGGCTCATTATTGTTACCCCGATGTGGAGCCAGATGGTTAATCAGCAGAAAGAGTGGCTTCTGGTTGGCTGCAGTGTGCTGTATTATACGCTCTGCTTCGTTTGTGAGTAAATCGGTAATATAAACCCCGCGGTCTGCACATTCCACCTCCATATTTCGGCGAAAATCATAGCCTAAGGTGTAAGTATTGCCCGGTATTTGTGATCTGCGCTGATAATAATCAATATGTTCGCCCCAAAACCCATAGTGGTAGTCGAAGCCACGATGTGTCGGTGTGTACTCCGGCCGAGCGAATCCGAGATGCCATTTACCCACCAAATTGGTCGAGTAACCAGCATTCCGGAAGATCTCCGGCATCAGCGTGACGTTAAGCCTCAATCCCCAGGGCTCCTGATTACCAATAACAAAGTGCTGAGTACCTAAGTTAATGAAATTTTGCATTTTATACATTGTTGTCTTTCTCTGTCCATAGTTCCTACCTGTGTGTATCGGATATTTGCCGGTCAGCAGAGCTCCCCGTGATGGCGTGCACATGGATGGAGCATAAAGTCGATCCAGTAGACGTCCATGGAAGGCCAGCGCGTCGATGTTGGGCGTTAGAAGCTCACGATTACCGCGAACACTAAGATCATCGAACCCCTGAGAATATGTTAGCAGATTCATATTGGCTGTCGATTGGCTCATATTATTACCATATTGTCGGCCACTATAATCACTATATTGGGCAATTTATGGGCAGTTCCAGTTACATTTTTCTCACTCGCCTTAACCCATCTGGGATCAAGCAATAGTATAATTACTGATAAGATGATGAAGCACATTGTTTAAATGAAGTAAATCGCGTACGAAAACGCTTGAATTCCGCCGTAGAAGCTTTCGATGCGAGAGCTGAACGACGACTAATATTCAAAGCAAATATTGCCAGCTGCTCAATACAGCTCGGACTTTCGCAGCCGCAATTCTCTCAGCGGGTCTAGCTGTGAGAGCCGTAGCTCTTCATTGTGGCTGAGCAGCGACAGCTGCAGTCTGAGTGAATTTTGTAAAACAGAAAAATGTGAAGAGGCTCAAGCAGATAATCAAATTGCAGTAATGTGCAAATAAGTAGCCAAGTTTTGAGCACCGCGCTTCAAGTGAATCATTGACTTCGACAGCGATTGTACTTGGTCCGTAGACTAGAGAATACCCACAAAAAAAGCACTACACGTTCAACGCTCTTTGTCAAAATCGTTTAAAAGTCTCTTCTCTTCTCGGTAATTTTTCTTTTTTTTTTTTTGAGGTTTTAACGCTGCTACAGCTCAGTTTCACGAGCTTGGTAGCGACATCCAAGCCCTCGACAACATTGCCAAAGATCACGTACTTAGTGTCTTACCCGTGCAAGTGAAGAATTGTGAATTAACAGGATACCTGGCCCCGTGTGCTTAAGAGTAAAGATCTCGTCGGTAAACTTATGAACATGCGTCGAGCGCCCATTTGGCTAGTAAAGCCCGATATGACACGATGGAATGGCGAACCTTTATGGCCATAGATCTCGCCTCCGGTACATACCTCTGCGCGCAACTCCACAAAAATGTCAAAGAAAACGCGAGGCACTGTCATGATCATCGTAAGCTATATACAATGAAAACTGTTTATTATAATATATGCGCTTAAAAAAAATTATCGAATGCTTATTGATTTTTAATGCTTGGAATACCTGCAGAACTTATTTTCCCGGACTGACGAACCAACGCGGAAATTGGGCGACGTTTTACCAATCTGTCAAATGACATTTGGGTTCGAATTTGGTTGGTGTGTTTTTTTCCCATTTCGACATATTTGAGAAATATATTTCTTCTGTCAGTCAGGCTAACCCAAAGTTACTTTGAATTTCGGATAAAATATTTTAGTGATTTTTCTTTAGTAATATTATATTGATGCTTATGGAGTCTCTGGAACGTGATGGCGGCAATCGTGATGACTTGATTCTGCGTCAGCAGCGGGAAATTGAGAAAGAAGTAAGCGTTGAAATTTTCCAATTTAGCCATTTTTCCATATTCTCAATATGGCCGTGCAGATTAGTGAAACCATTCCCTTGGTCAGCGAACAATTGCCATTGACCAGCTTGATCGCAGAATATAATGGTGATCCCGTGTTCACTGCAAAGATTGAGGATCTGGCTAGCAAATATAAATTTATGCGCCGCACCCGCCCCGATGGCAATTGTTTTTTTAGAGCTTTTGCTTATTCATATTTGGAATCATTAATAACGAATAGGAATGCTTACGACAGGTTCCGTCAGATGGCGGAGGTCTCCAAAGATAAGCTCGTTGAACTTGGCTTTGCTAGTTTTACGCTGGAAGATTTCCATGGCACTGTGAGTGGTTGATCTGACGTACTCTGTGACTGTGGCATTATCGTTATTTAACGATTGCTTTCTCTAGTTTATGGACGTGATCAATAGAGTGCGGCCAGATAATGCCGCTGGTCCAGAGAAAATTCGGCAGGATTTGCACACTATATTCAACGATCAAGGATATTCGGATTATGTGATTGTCTATTTGCGTTTGATCACCTCCGGTAAATTGCAAGAGGATGCTGAGTTCTATCAGCACTTCATCGAGGGTGATATATCAATGGAAGAGTTTCGCCATCTGGAAGTTGAACCGATGTTCAGGGAATCTGATCATATACACATTATTGCACTCTGCGCTGCCATCGGCGTCGGAGTAAGAGTCGAATATTTGGACAGGGCCGAGGGTGGCACGGTGAAAGCTCATGACTTTCCCGAAGGTGCTCCGCCCACTGTTTTCCTCATTTACAGACCCGGCCACTATGATATACTATATCCAAACTAGCTGTTACAGTTATTGTAGTTCACAGAGCCTATACATAACCACACCAAATTATTTATTCATAGAAGAGAGCCTTACAAAAAAAAAAAAAAAAAAAAAAAAAAAAAAACAAACAAAGAAAAATATAATAACCGCAAAATAAATTAAATTACAAAGTTGTACTTGAATTTTTTTCCCCCTCTTGCGGTACAATCTGCCGCCAGCCAGCTTGATAACCTTTTCTCTTCTCCGTCCTATACCTAGAGCGGGCAATCAGTGCTGGCTGCGCCTATTGTTCATTGTCTTTTTAATTGTTCATAATTTTTGTTCCCAGCAACTGCAGCTGCTGGCGCTGCCACTGCTCAGCGTTCTTTTACACGATATTTATGTCTAGTTTAATATAATATACAAGTTAAACTAATTTCTAATTAACTTGGGCCTCAACTAGGCACACTCACTGACACACGCACACAATTCACATTCTCGCACATGCAATAACTAGTTTTAAAGGCATAATTAAATACTCATTAT
>JABVZX010000330.1:5510364-5524040 GCA_020883565.1 Drosophila pachea
CTTCATTTTTGGCAAGTTAATTTTTACATGCAGTGAACGTTCTTGGCATTCGGACTGGCTTTTGTTCAAAGTTTTTGAAGCAAATTTTAGTCGAGCTGTTACTGCTGGTAAACCCGTCGTATACACAATGTGACATAAATGCTAAAGCACGCTGGACTGTTAATTGAGTCGGAATGTATTCAAATGGACCTGATTTGTTGTCAAATACATTTGGCTTAATTACAATCATTAATTTGATGCACAGTGAACAAGGCGTGGAGTCTCTTTCTAGACATTTAATAAATGCGTATACCTTGAGGCATTTTCAGGACATGACCGTTGCAACATAAAAGCTGTAGGAAAAAGCACTTTATCTTATATTACCCTTTAATTACTGGAACGCTTGACGTTTTACGATTAAACGCGTTCGAGCAGTGAAATCCAACTGATTGTATCAAATTCAAGTTAAAGTACTTGAGCTGCAATTGACATTATTATCATTAGCTTTATCAGAGTAATTCACGGGTATAGATTAAGACCGAGTTGTTGGCAATAACAATCCGATAAGATGTATACAGGGAACGAGTTATATAAATCTTAAGATATCAGTCGAGACAACGTTTGGTAACAACGTCTATCAGTTAACAAATTTCATCCTCGCGCAAACTAAATAAAGCAAACATGTGATACACAGTAACTGGGGTTGTATGGAAACCGCAAAAGAATGTTGAGTCTAGAAATATAAATTGATGAACTCACGATTTGAAATAAAACCCATGGCGCGCTTGTTTAGCACGTACACAAAACCGCCAAAAACAATTTAACGACCCAGCCGCAAAGTATGCATCAAAAAAGTTGTAAATCAAACCAAGGGAGCCGACTGGAAACTATCCTTGCTGCAGGACAATATACATTTATTATATAGACACTATAGGACGAGTCTGCAAACATTTTGAATATCAAACCACATAGTCCTATTAAATTATTATTATTTTAACGTTTATTTTAACGTTTTTTTTACGTTTACGCAACCTAACAGCAATCGCTAACACAACAATAACATAATCATAACATAGCTTTAATTTTACATGGGAAGATCTTTACATTGTTAATTTTAACAGTGGCACTCCAAAGTTAACTTCAGCATTCTTTAAATTAAACATTCCTCTGTAAAATACTCTTTCAGAACAAACAAGTACCGCAATATACCACTTTTGCAGCTTGAAAAAGAAGCGACAATTGCAAATGCGACGCGTAACAAAATAGCGGTGAAAAAAAGAGAGAGTGAAAAAGTGAAGAGAAACATGTTATTGACAAACTACAATATCACATGCAACATGCTGTGGGAATTCACAGAATGAGAGTGAGTGAGAGAAAGATATTGTGGAGGTTACACTTCGTTGTGCTGTGCACCGCAGCTGGGATAAGGACAAGTAAATGTAGTAAATAATTTAAAATTGGCTGTCAATTTATCGTTCAATGTGCTATACAGAGAATGACTGAGCTGTATGGCGAGTACGAGCATGCAACGGACAAGTTAAACTGCCTGTTGACAACAAGATTGAGATGCCAATTTGTCAGCGTAGCGGTAATTTGTCACACACAGGAAGGGTTCCGAAGGGTTGCATTTCCTATAGCATTTGAAGAGCATTAAAGAAAGAACGCGGCTTACGAATAATATAAACTTTTATTGCTATAAGTTTGTCAATGCTTTACTTCAATTAAACTGAAACATTGAATACTGTATATAGAGTATTTTATATCCTATTGTTGTGCAGATATATGTGCCTAGTTTTGACACCCTCTAGCAGCCGCGGGGCCCACCCGCAATAATGCTTCCATAAATCACATGACAAATTAGAAACGAATAAATGATTGATTACTTTTCCGCAAAATAAACGGCGATAAGCGGCTCTTATAATCTCTATTTTTTTTTGTTCGATAACTGTTTTTAAAGGGCTGCCAACAATTCCCAAATTCGGTTAACTATTTAATGCTCGGGCTTATGTTTATCTCTGGCCACACGCACAACCCGCTCTCACAATGGACTTTTTCTGTGTGGCCGGCAGCCAGGAAAATGCAAATAGAATAGAAAGCGAAAAAAGGGAGAAAATCATTGCCCGAATTGCGGCGAACGTTAAACTTTTTAATGCAAATACGAAAATCGCATGAAAACACGAAAACGTGGTCCACCAAACGAGGCGTGTGGCAATCGCACTGGTCCTGAAAACAGGAAGCGAAGAGACAACGGGTCGCTGCACTGCTGCATAATTCCGTAATCGTTGGATGAGGCGAAAAGTTAACGCAAAGTGTTTCCCCTGCGATTTTTTTTTTTTTTTTTTGGTTTGGTTTGTACTTATATATTTATTATTATTTTGCATAACAGCTTAAAGCGCTCTATAGCCAAGGTGCGAACTACCGGGTGTTAGGTGTGAGGTGAGAGGTGCTAGAGTTTAAAGCTTAATGGGAATGCCTTCCATAACGCTGCCAGGCAAGCTCGAGCAGCAGCGTAAATAGTACCAAAATGTAGCCACAGATCAGCATGAAGAAGAGCGGCGCCACATACTCCATGCCCACGTTGATGACAAAGTTTTGCGAATAACAGTGGAGCTTCATGCGGGCCCACCACTTGCGATGCTTGCGATAGATGCCGGTCTCCACTACACGGAGCAGCCTGAAGGTAGCATATATAAGCATGCATATATATATATATACCTATAATTAAATTTTTTACTTTAGGCGCACGAGCTCCTTATAGCTGGAATTGCGATGGAGGTGCGTATAGAGCAGTAGTTCGGGTCGAAAGAGTATCTCGTTAAGATCACATATCTCTTGCTGGGTGTAGTAACGCTCCACATACGCATAGCCCGAGGATGCCTCAAAGATGAACACATAGCCAGGCCTGTCGCGAACGCGTAGGATGCCCTGCTCCGCGGGCAACCAGAGCTCCGGATTATTGGACTGCGTGTCTATCTTACGTTTGCTCAGCAAATGAATCTCTGGGCGTTGCGAATACTTGCATTGGGCACGTGAAATATAAAGCCTATATGAAGCCAGAATATTTGAAAAAAAAAATCATACCCACATTCAGATAGCTTTTAGTAAATGACAAGGGCTCCAGTCCGACTGTCAGCGAACTCTCGGCCAGCTGCTGCACCGTCTTGATATCCGATTTGACCGGTGAACTGAGCAACGAGGACACAACCACAGAAGTATAATAGTTGTACATTATAAAGCTAATTAGAAACAGTGAGAAATATGCCAATCGTCCGCCTAGGGAGCGTGGAGTGAGCGCCGAGCTCTGAATGCACGCAGCGCCGAAGCTGATCAGACAGGTGCTCAGCAGCGAGGGCACGTATTCCAGGCGCCAGCGACTACGCTTGCATTCCATGCAGAAGATTAGCCAGAGCATTAGCGCAATCAGCAGCAGGACCGCAGCATAGAGATACCATACTAAACTGCTGAAGGGCTGTAGGAAAACGTCGCCTCTGATTCCAGCATTGTGGGGTGTGCGGAAGAGGCAGACGGACCGGAAGTAGCCCGTCTCAATAATGGCCGAGAGATGATGCAGTCGGCCAGGCGTGGCCAAACAAGGCGCCGATCCGATATCAGCCGTCTGATCAACCACAGCGCCCACGGAGCCATTCTCATAGTCGCCATAGCTCCAGCGATCCTTGAATGTAAAGTTCATGCCGCACTGCAGCAGATCCTTGAGCACCAAGCACAACTGAAAACCAAAACGAGCTATGCCATCGATATGGGTCTCATTAACCTGGCTAAGAAAGCGCAGCAGATGCTCCGGAGACCAGGTGATGGGCCGCTGCGTCACCACCGTAGCCACACGCAGCGCCACATCCGTCAGCTGCTCTCGATTGCCATATCGGGAGCGCAAATGCAATGTGCTCAGATAGTGATTCGGGCCACAGATACTCCGACTGCAGCGGATCTCGTAGTTGGCCGTCACATTGAGCTTACCCCCAATATGGTTACCATTGCTGTAAACGTCGTACAGAGTATAGCTGATTGCGTTACCACTACTATCTATAACACGTTGTTCCACATAGCTAACGTCGGCATCGACGGATATGTTCATGGGCTTGAAGAAATCGTAGAACCTAAAAAGCCTAGACCTGTCGTGCAGCAGCCAATGATAGTGCTGGTTGTATAGCCTCGCTCTACTTGCCTGTAATAATATCACAAATAATAAATAATCAAATTACCTGTCATTGCACTTTGAACCTCCTCCAACAAGCTTCTGCTGCGCAGGCACTGCAAATCCACATAAATGGCCAGCGTGGGCTGTACATGATCCAGGTAACGCAGTTCCACGTCCTCCCACTGCCAATCGTTCAAATGTGCAAACTGATAATAGATGGGCTGATGATGCGGCTTATGAATTTCTTCTGCGAATTGCAAGGCTGTAAGTGAAATAAACCCGATTGGACTCAATTCAATTAATCAAAGCCTTCCGCTCACTTTCATTGCGCGTCCAGCAGTGAAAGAAGATGACGAAAGAGAGGCGCGACTGCAACAGATTGCGCAGCAGGAAGTTAGCCAATTGCAGTAGCTGCATTTTCTCATTGACTCTGGCACCATTTGGGCAGCTCTTTTATAGCCACTGCTAGGGCAATTCTACCTGTCTGGTGTCAGCTGTCAATCTGTTTGTTTAAATTGCACGCCAATACAGTTGCTGGCCATTACGAGCACTTGCCTTAATGACGCGCCACTTTGCGCTGCGCCCGTTTGTGCCACAATAGTTCCAGGCCCAAAACAAGCAGGCACAAGATATAGGCACAAAGGAGCAACAGGAACAGCGGTCCGGCCGAGTCCATGCCCACGACCACGCTGCGATTACTCTGATAGCAGTGAAGTTTGTTGCGCACCCAATACCGAAAGTACTTCAAATGGATGCCAGTTTCTAGCAATCGCAGTTGGCTAAGGGGAAAGTGGGAGAGGGGGGAGAGAATCGAGACAGTATTTTAGCCACGCACCCACAATAATCCATATTCGCTGACCTACTTTAGCTTCAATAGCTCCCCATAGCTGGACGTTTTGGACACCATGGAGTAGGCGTTTGTCTCGTCTCGCAGCAGTATTTGATTGAGCTCGCAAATCTCGTGTGGCAGATAATGAGTTGTCACGAATATAAACGAACTGGCTGCTTCGGCAATGTAGACAAATCCGGGCCTATCGCGAACCATGAGCACGCCCTCCTCCGAGGGCAACCAAATCCGTTTGGGATCGCGTTTAGTATTCACAATCTTGTTCAAATATAGACTGCGCACATCTGTATAGTTGGCAGTCTGAGGGAACACATTAGCCATATATATATCTTACTGTTGATAGACTTACCTCTATGTAGACTTTCGTGTATATGGTTGGCTCGACCGACACCTCGAGATTGCTGTCAGCTAGCTGCTGTATGGTTCGTATGTTCGACTTGGGTCGTTCTCCCAGCAACATGGAGACCACTACAGATGTGTAGTAGTTGTATAGGACAAAAGAGCTTAGTATTATAGCATAGAAGACCATGCGACCACCTGTGGATCGGGGCAACAGCCACGCGCCCTGAATGCAGGCCGCTCCCAGGGACAAGAGACAGGTGGTAAGTAGCGAGGGTTTCACATCTCCATGGTTAAGCTTCGTTTCCAACTGGAATGTCGTCCAGAGTAGAATGCTCGCGAATAGCAGCAAAGAGCCAAACACAAGCCAAACCGTCAAACTGAACGGCTGCAGGAACTCCGAGATGCGCAGCTCACTGGCCGACGATTTGGGATTGAGAAACATGCACAGGGACCGAAAGGCGGTGTGCCAAGTGATCATCTTAAGATGCTTGGCGCGTTCTGTGGTAAGCAGGAAACCAGTTGCACTTATGTCAACCAGCCCGCTACGCATATCACCGATGAGTCCTCCAGTAGCATCGGAGTCTGTCCAGCGATCTCGAAATATATAGCTATAGCTACAGATGAATATATATGGTTTGTAAGCAATTTGTTCATTTTTATTCTGTATACACTCACTTGCAATCTAGCATATCCTTGAGCACCTGATAGGTTTGATAGCCTAACTTGCCATAGGGATCCTTATGTACTTCATCCTCACGACTAAGATACGCTCTTAATTCGGATATTGTGGCGTTCAGCGGAAATGACGTTATCTGTACAGCAATGCAGAAATAGAATAAAGTCACGAATCATCTTACATCAATCAATTTACCACTGCATTCAATCTGATCGTCAGTCCAGTTAGGTATCTGCGGTGCTGAATTCGATGCCTCTTGTGAAGATCACTCAGATAGCGGCTCACGTGGCATTCCAGCTCATTACAGTTGATCTGCCGATCTATGGTCACATTAAGTTTCGCTCCAACGTGTTTACCCTTGTTGTACAGATCGTAGAGCATAAAATTGCTCACATTCTCATTGGCTTCTGCATATGTCAGTTCAGTGCCTATGTAAAGTTGCGCCTCCTCAAAACGTTCACGAACTTCACTTAAATCGAAATCCTGGTCGTAAATTAGCCAGTGATAGCGCTCTGTAAAGAGACGCTCCGCATTGGCCTAGGAGCTCAAAAGTAGTATTGACATTATCACGTATATATGACTTCACATATATGACACACGAAACGATCGAATATCGCGACTATACTTACAAGACACCACCTTCACTTCACCGAGTCACAGGACCAACTGCAGCGGCTAGCTCTATTTATACTGGCAGCGCTCCTATCGAACGAACATGCCTGCTCATACATTCGGACTCCGCCTCTCAGCTGACGAACAGATGCAAAAGCCTCGCTCTGCTTTTAGCGACTCGTATATTCGCACGACGGCCATCGATGCAGTCTTTCTTCTCTCGATAGCCATTGATGCACTCAGCTCTCAGGGCCTCAATCGAAGCAGTTTCTTCTCTCACGATTACCAACGATGCACTCTGCTCTCACGATTACCAACGATGCACTCTGCTCTCACGATTACCAACGATGCACTCTGCTCTCACGATTACCAACGATGCACTCTGCTCTCACGATTACCAACGATGCACTCTGCTCTCACGATTGCCAACGGTGCACTCTGCTCTCACGATTGCCAACGGTGCACTCTGCTCTCACGATTGCCAACGGTGCACTCTGCTCTCACGATTGCCAACGGTGCACTCTGCTCTCACGAATGCCAACGATGCACTCTGCTCTCACGAATGCCAACGATGCACTCGGCTCACGAACGCCAACGAGGCACTCTGCTCACGAATGCCATCGAGGCACTCTGCTCTCACGATTGCAACCGAAGCTCGGTCCCCTTGCGAATGCAATCGATGGACGCTGTTCTCACGATTGTACGACCTATCATTGGCTGCGCTCTGCCTGCATTTTGATCTGCTTTTGCACAGGCACGCATACGTGTGCACTAACCATATATCTCTTTTGAGCCTGTGCCGCTGTCTGATTGTTCTACAATAACTTTAAAGTTTGTGGGAAAAGCTTACCGTGGTCAAGACTTCCGAGCTCCTGTTACAATTGAAGTCCACGTAAACGCCGAGCTTAACGAGGTCGTGCATAACAAGATCTCCTTCCAAGTGCTTCCAGAGGGTCTCGGTATTGTCAAGGTGTAAGTATTGGATGTAGATCCATTCCTGGTTAGCTAATTGTGCGAAGTGCAGTAGTGCTAAAAGAAAGATAAGAAAACATCTAAATAATTAGTATCTAAATTCAATAAGTTAAGATTAACTCACAATCAGCTGTCCAGCAGTGCAAAACTAGCAAATTCTTTAGTTTTGCAATCTGCACAAAGTAGTACAGTATAAATTGGTGCAAGAACATTTCTCGAATTAAGCTGCAGTTTAACTAATAACCTAATTGACTAGAAACAAGACCTTTTATACGACTCCGTAATGAGCAACTGCCTATTAATTCAGTTATTATCGATATCCACCAATATATGGCAGTTGACAGTTGGTGACAGCCGTCTGCAACCTGTCGGTAAAAACTTGCAACTGTCTTAGCTAATTGGGCATTTACTATTTATGCGCGGAAAGCAATTTCCACTGGGCTACTGGAGATGAACTTACCCATAAAAATATTTATGTATATATGTATATTCTTTAGGTCCTCCTTCATTATTCCGCTGCAGAGAGACGATCAAAGCGGCGCCTGTCCAAGTATTTCCAGCCTATTTCCAGTAGGAGAATGAGAATCGATACAAAGTAGGCAAGCAAAAGTCCTATGAAGAGCGGGGCGGCATATTCCATGCCCACGTTGATGACGTAATTGTTAGCATAGCAGTGCAACTTGGTCTTGGTGTAGAAGAATTTATGCTTCTGCGTAATGCCGGTCTCCAGCATGCGTACTTGGATTCGCTTCAGCAGCTCCTTGTACGTGGAGTTCTTGTGTACAGTCGAGAAGACGGCACCCTCTGGGCGAAACAGGATCTCATTTAGTTCGCAAATCTCATGGGGCATATAGTATTGCTCAATGAAGGCATAGAGATTCGAGGCTTCCGAGACGAAAACAAAGCCAGGCTTGTCACGTGCACTCAGCACACCGTCTTTGGCCGATAGCCAAATTTCACTTGGATTGCGACCTTCCACCTTGCGTTTGACCAAGCTACGGATATCCGAACGTGGTGAACTCTGCGGCATGTGAAGTAACTGTTGCAAGATGTAAATGCTGGTAAAACTAGGGTAAACTCACATTTAGGTATGCCTTGGTAAAGGCTATTGTTTCGAAGCCCACATCCAATGAGCTATCGGCCAACTGCTGTATGGTTTTAATATTGGAACGGACTGGCGACCCCAATAGTGTCGAGACTACTATCGATGTGTAATAGTTGTACATCAAGAATGAGGTCATCATGAGAGCTATGAACGCCAGACGTCCGCCCGTCGAGCAGGGTAGTAGATATGAGCCTTGAATGCAGGCGGCACCAAAGCTAATTAAGCAGCTGGCCAATAACGAAGGAATGTAGTCCAAGTAGTACCGCATCCAACGGTGCTCCAATCGAAATGTCAGCCAGAGCATTAGGCCGGCAAACATGAGTACAGCGGCAAAAACTAGCCAGACGGTGAACTTGAACGGCTCCAGGAATACGCCGGCCTTGATTCCTGCATTGTGCGGCGTGCGGAAGATGCAAATCGACCGGAATTGGCCAATCTCCGAGGTGGGAAAAAGCAAACGTAATCGCTGAGCGGAGACAACAAATGGCGATGTAGATAAATCGGCATTCTCGTTGATCAACTCCCCAACGGCGCCACCCAGGGTATCGTTCAGGCTCCATGTATTGCGCCAAATGTAAGTAACACTGGAAACAACGAGATGGCTATAAGCACAGCCAGCCTGTGAAGGCCTTCACTTCAGCCTCACTTGAATCGCAACAGCTCCTGCAGGTGTATGTTATTGCGTAAGCCGAGCCGTGACGGCCAATCCATGTGGGCCTTCTCTTCGCTGTGCAGAAATTCCAAAAGCTTCTCTTCACCCACGCTCAGAGGCAAGACACTAACCTGGAAACAGAACCGACCCCTAAGCAATATGGCCTATGCCCGAGTTAGTCCAATTGCAGCATACCAGTGCCACCTGCCTGAAGGTAACGCTGCTCAGATCTTTGCGCTGGTCCATTCTCGTACGCCTATGCAGTTCACTGAGATAGTCCCGTAGCCGACATCCCGTGCAATTGCAGTAAATGCTCTGATCCCCAGTAATGTTTAATTTACCACCCAAATGACTGCCAGGATTGTACACATCATAGAGCTCGAACAGGCTGTCGGCATCTGAATTTTCCACTATACGCACATAAGTAACATCACTATTCACACTTAAATTAGCACGTTTAAAAAGTTCTACAAATTTGGACGTGTTGCCTGCTCCGTCGTACAGCAGCCAATGAAAATATTGTGTGAAAATTCGAGCCTCACTAGACTGAGAAAAGGCAAAGGGAACGTGATAAAAAAAAAGTCGCCAAACCTGCTAACAGAGTGTTTTACCCGATTTGTTATAAAATCACTTGGCTCGCAGTTCAGATCCAAGAAGACACCCAATTTGGGTAGCTCACTGTCCAAGTAGACTTTGGTGAAGTTGGCCAACGATTTGTTGGACTGATTCAGGCTTACATATTGCGAATATATCAGATGCTGCGAGAAAAGCTGGGCCAGAGGTAATAAGGCTTTTAACGAGAAGAATTTCAATATTTACTATGATATTATTGCATAATACTCTCGTCGGTCTACCTGGCAGCGGCCAACAGTGAAATATGACCACATTTCTCAAATTAATTTCCAGCAAATTGTGCACAATGAAATTATATAACGGCAGCGGAAACATCTTGAACTGAACTTGCTGGTGTGCAAGCAGTTCGATGGGGCTTTTATAGCTGCCGAAATAGAAATTGGCCTCCCATCAATTGCGCAATTAAGTTATTAGAGCCAAATTGTGGCCGTCCACAAATTTGGCCAATAACACTGACAGCTCAACTGCTGCGCAACGGTGGGGTTACGCTCCGAAATTTGTGGAAGCCCAACAGGTGCTAATAGATGAGGAATCGCACGTGTTTCGTGCACGCATTGCGCCGGCGCAGAAGCCCCAACGTAAACAGCAGCAAAGCCACAGTCACATTTATGAATGAAGCCACGCGCACACACACACACACACACACACACTCGCGCACACACGCACACACCGATACAAACATTCAGATTGGGACAGTGCAGTGTTAATGGATTTCTGCCATGATTTAGCCCGCTGTGGCGGAGCGTCACTGATTTTGCGCCTTTTGCATGTCCGTGAATGTGTTGGCCCCGCAGCTGTTTGTGTCTGTATTTGTGTGTGCCAGTATATTGTGAGTGCCTGTGTGTGCGTTAGTGCGATGTGCCAGCGTATTGGTGTTTTATGCTGTCGGCATATCCTCTACGCTCATGTACCCAGCTGCACAATTGAATCTTGGCCAACGCTTGGGTTTTAATGTCGTTTCAGTTGGCGTTGCGCGCTTGGCGCGTCTCGACGTATTGCTCTGACCAATTTTCCCACTAAGCGGGCGGCGCATTAAGGACTTGGTTTTTCCATTTCCATTCCGTTATCATCTCCGTGTGTATTGCATGTTTGTTGCCATCCGTATTGTTGTTGACGATTTGGCCATTTAGCCGCCGGCGAGGAAAAAAAAAAGAAAAGAAGAAGAAGAAGAAGAAGTAGGAATAGCAAAAAGGAAATATTCTTGTGTACTTGATTTGAAATGGATTGCGAAACGGCAGCAGCGATTGATTGGAAATTTAATTAAAAAAATGCAACACGTACCACGCCATAAAGCGCAAGCAAGTGTTGGCAAATAATTGCATTAAAAATGGTTACTGTGGCGTATGCGTAATGTCTCGTGGTCATTTTTTTTTTTTTTTAATATTTTTTATCTAAAACCATACGAATTATGAGTGACACCAAAATATGTTTAATCGCTTGCCTTTTTCAATGGGCATTTAAATATATGTCCGTTGTACTGGGCGTATGCGTGATATTTATTCAGCGTAACTGCAAAAGACGCCAAAAACAAAAAGTGCATAAAATACAAATACAAATATGAATATGAATCTATAATTCAAATGTAAATAACGTATGCTCAATTATCGCATTTGTCAACATCTGCATTGACTGAGGGCCAATTAAAATGTCGTAGCAAACGAACGCTAATGCTAATTTCGTATCACAGCCAGTCGACCCAATAAACTGTCAAATGCCCAATTAAAACTAATTTACAACTATAAAACAAGCCCCGAATGTATTAAAAATCAATTGCGATGTGCGGTTGACCCGCACACGAACCTAATGCTAAATGCGCCGCAACCACAAATTTGACGTTTATTAAGTGCAGAAAAACCAAAAAAAAAAAAAAAAAATAAAACAAAATATATAACAAAAAAAAAACACTTTAGAAAATTGAGCGAAACGTATGCAAATAAATTGACAAATTACAGAGCTAGAAATCTGATTATGAACTTGGCTGGGAAATAAAATCGGAAATGCGTTCTGTGGCCCAGCCGAGCGAATAATTATCAAAACTATTAACTGTCCCCCAGAGCTTTGGATTCCCCAACTTCATACTGAGGGGACCAACAGGACGTGGCCGTCATTATTTATGCACGGGATCAGCTGAAACTAACTAGCCAAAAAATTAAACGCAAATTCCTTGCTTGAGAAGAGGGCGAATTGCCCGAAATGAATTTGAATGAAACAAACAAATGTTAATCTAATTTATAATTTATGATTCTTGATGCCAATCCTCACTTTGGCTATGTTAGGAGTTAGAATTTGAAGTTTTCTAAAATATAGCGTCAAATATATAAGAAAAATATCTATCTATCTAATATCTAATATCTAATATCTAATATCTAATATCTAGTATCTAATATCTAATATCTAATATCTAATATCTAATATCTAATATCTAATATCTAATATCTAATATCTAATATCTAATATCTAATATCTATTTATCTAATATCTATAATTATTTTAAGTATCATGGTTTCAAATTAAGTTTTACAATTCCTTTTTTTCCGATTCCTCTTTCCATATATTCAATACGATTGTATATGTATTCAAGTATATACCCTGAAGAACTTTCCCTTTTAAGCAAGCTTCACGCTCAAGTCTGGCACATTTTCTCCTCTTAAGTTTGCTCTTCACACTTTGTTTTTTTTTTCCTGCTTTATTTTATTTTTATTTATTTTTCCATTTTGGCTACATTTTCGACAGGCCGGCGGCTTCGCGTTACAAAACATCTCTCGAATAGGCAAATGCAAAGCAGTCTCAAGTACAAAAACAAAATGTATAAAAAAAGCAACAAAACAAAAAAAAAAAAAAAAAAAAAAAAAGAAGGAAAAAAGAAAAGACAGCTGGGCATCGCACGCTTGAGATTTACATTGTAAAGTGATGCGCTTAGCCTTTTACCCCATTCTGCGGCAGCTGCGAAATCTCTATGAGTGAGTGGGTGTGTCTGGGATGGTGTGGCATGACACAACGGCCTAACAAAAACTGCATTTAAATTAATTGAATTTTCCAGATGTCTTCTTTTTTCGGCCGTGGCCAGTGGCCAGTGGCCAGTCGCTCTCGTTTGCCGGCTTAACGCATCGGTCTATAGCTTTTATTGAATTGGTTTGGGGATTTGTTAGTTGACGCACAAGTCAAGTGGAGCGCACCACCTACTCCTGCCCCCCACCCCCCTTGGCCATCTCCTGCAGTTGACTTAAGGGTCGCCTCTCAATCTTCTATGCATTTTGTGTGCCTATTATTTTGGCCAGAGCACCGCATCTATTTGTGCCGCTTTTGTAGCAACAATATCGGCCTGGGAACCGTGGGAGAAACATTCATTAAATTTGCAAACACGTTGAAATGCTTTCGTTTACCTGTGAAATGCGTTCCATGGCTGCTTGCCAGCGGTAAATCGAATGCTTAACAATAATACATGAGACGAAAGTATTTGGAAAAGCCTGCTTCCCAGCAGCTCTCAAGCCGCACAGTCTTATGGAAATTTGCAAATTTATTCCCTCAACTAACTTAAAACTAGACATTTTCCAGCCTGTCAGCAACGCACTGGCAAAGGCAAAGGCAAAGGCAAGGGCAAAGGCAAAGGCAAAGGCAAAGGCAAAGGCAAAGGCAAAGGCAAAGGCAAAGGCAAAGGCAAAGGCAAAGGCAAAGGCAAAGGCAAAGGCAAAGGCAAAGGCA
>JABVZX010000330.1:5530198-5546731 GCA_020883565.1 Drosophila pachea
ATTCACCTATCAGCCCATTGACTATGTCCTTTGCAGACCTACTCGATGGATTGTTACTTTCGCCAATCCTGGGTGGATAAACGACTCGCCTTCGAGGGCGCCCAAGACACACTGGCGCTGTCAGTGTCAATGCTGGCGCGCATTTGGAAGCCGGATACGTATTTTTACAATGGCAAACAGAGCTATTTGCACACGATAACCACGCCGAATAAGTTTGTGCGTATCTATCAGAACGGGCGTGTGCTCTACTCCAGCCGGCTGACAATTAAAGCAGGCTGTCCTATGAATCTCGCGGATTTTCCCATGGACATACAGAAATGTCCGCTGAAGTTTGGCTCATGTGAGTGTAATATAAAAACAAGCATATAAAAACTACACCCAATTGCAGGGTTGTGTGCAGCAATCATTGGGCTTAGCTGCTATTAGCGGAAAGTAGTGAGGTGGAGGCATTGTAGTGGCCAGTGGTGTGCGCTGGCATAATTAAGCGTAATTGGCGCTTAAAACGCTTTGATGCGCATTCTGACAGCCCCATAAATGGCATGTCCATGGCGACCACTTGTTGGAAGGACCCTAGTGTATATGCTTTCAAGTATGTCTGTGTGTGCATGTGGATCATCGACTACATGCCATGACACTGAACGCATTTGTGAGTGGTGGCAGCAGGGCAGTTAACGAAAAGGGTTTTGCGTGTATATGCATCGGGTTTGTCATAGTACTCTGCGAAAATATTTGTCAGAAATTAAATTATAAAATGAAATTTTTCACTATAAGAATATCCGTTAAGCTTGGCTTTTTGGTGATCCCTTAGGTGATCTGGCATCACTGATATTTATTTTGTATTAATTAGTATCGATATACCGAAAATCGCGAAAGATTAATCGTAAAAGAGTATCGCAGGAATATATCGACTTAAACGTTGGAAATATAAATATATTTAGTTGTTCCTTTTTGTGAATCGTCGACCTCTTATAAGGACACTATATATAAGGCCGTTATACATGAAAGTGAAGTTCTGTTAAAGTCCATTTTTTTCATTTGATCGCTAATTCTTTAGTTCGATTTGTATAGATTAAGTCGCTTAACTGTTTATTCTGTTTATTCTGACTGCCGTTACACCTACATATGTACATCCATATATGTATATGTATGCAGCTGACACTTCAATTATTCCTGCCAAGCTAAAAACGAAAACGTTGACGTTGATGTATTTTCATTAGTATTCTTTTTTTTTTTTTTTTTTGAACACATGTAAACTGCGAAGGCTAATAACGTATTTTATAGCAAAGTCATTTAAAGATCCACTCTGTACACAGGCTGTTAACTGCTTTTATGCCTTATCGCGCGGCTAAATTAACAGACAACACCTTAGTTGGCATTATTGCTTCCGATGTTGCATACAGTCAAGAATTCAATTACCCCCAACTCTCCTTCTATCACCTCTCTCTCCATTGGCTGTTATTGCCTGCCACCTAATGTTGACAATTTCCCATTTGATGTGATGTCGAGTAACTGAAAATATTGCCAAAGTCAGCGGTATGGCGCACAATATCCGAAAAAATATATACGTAAACGTACATATACATACGTATATGTAGCGTTTGTATGTGTAGGAATAGGTAAACCAATCCGCATCCACACATGTCCCAATGTTTGGCAATTTGTGCAGCTAGGCGGACAGCAACAACAACAACGAAAATATCTGGCACGTCTGTTGATAGCGAAGCACTTCAACGGCGAGGCAAAGCTATGCAGAGTTGTAGGTGGAGAAACGGGATAAATGGAAATGAAGTAACTATGATGCATTGCGATTTAACCAGTTATTGTGAATAGAGTTTGAAATGGGAAAATTTCTGCTACAATCATGAGAAATATCAAGGACTTTTACACGATTTCGAATATAATGAAATCGCACTAATACAGATTCAGCTGTATATCAAAGTTTCTCCCTAGACAAAAAAAAAAAGAAGAAAATCAATGCAGTTCTTCCAGAGGTATTCGAAAAGTGGGGCGACTTTTTCAATAGTGAGGCAGTCAATTAAAATTGGCATCTTCACTGGGGCGATACATTTTTTAATTGCCAACATTTAGTCTAACAAATCTCACACGCCCATCCGGAAAAAATGTGCTGCTGCTGCTGCTGGAATTGGACAGTTGGCTATACCACGTCGGATGTCATTTATCGATGGAACAAAGAGCGGCCAGCAGTTGCCATTGCGGAGGACATGAAGCTGTCACAATTCGATTTAGTTGATTGTCCGGCGGGGAATTTGACGGATATTGTTTACAAGGCAGCGGCGCCGATGCCGCTCAATTACAACAACAAGGACACGCTGTCAACCAGGCAGCCACCCAATACCAACAGCAATAGCAAAGTAATGACAACTTTTGCGGGCCCTGGTGCTAAGAATCAGCACGCACGCGAGGCGGGCATCAAACTAGACAAAGGCGCTTTTGGCTCGGGTCGCGGCATAACTGGCGGCGGTACTCTAGTAACAAATCTGGCCGGGAGCATTAGCCTCGAGACGCATCATCCATGTAAGTGAGACACTGCCGCCAGTTGACGCATTGTAATTTGCTTTCTTCCCCTAGCGGAGTATTCTATGCTGATGGTGAACTTCCATCTGCAGCGGCATATGGGTAACTTCCTGATCCAGGTCTATGGACCGTGCTGCTTGTTGGTAGTGCTCAGCTGGGTGTCCTTTTGGCTGAATCGCGAGGCGACCGCAGATCGCGTTTCTTTGGGCATCACCACGGTGTTGACGATGACTTTCCTTGGCCTAGAGGCACGCACAGATCTGCCCAAGGTGTCATATCCCACCGCACTGGATTTCTTTGTGTTCCTCTCGTTCGGCTTCATCTTTGCCACCATTCTGCAGTTCGCCGTAGTACACTACTTTACCAAATATGGTTCCGGCGAGTGTTACTTTATCATCGAGGAGTTGGACTCGGATTCGGCGGAGTCGGAAACGGATGTGGATGCCAGCGGCCAGTCTGACTTTCGTGGCAGCAGCGAATCCAAGATCTACGAAGTCATACCGCTATCCATGTGCGCCATTAGCATGCCAGCGGCTGGTGGCAGTCGGCTGGGCATGCTTCACTCCAGGCGCACCACACGCAACCGCCGTCATGGTCTGACACGCTTCAGCTTCTGGCGCTGCTTGGACTGGTTCAGCTGCCGACGACGGCAACATCAGCCACGTAAAGCAACCTGCTCGGATGAGGATGAAGAATATGATGAGCAGACGCAACTGCGTGCCGACGAGGCGCCTAGCACTTCAGCGGCTGCCGCAGCAGCAGCCGCGGCAGCAGCATCCACAACAGCTGGTGGCCAGAGCACTGCGCCAACTAGCGGACGCCGGCGCATGTCTTTTTATAGGCGCGAGGAGCTGGAGGCGCGACGCAAAGGCAAACGCACACCGCAATACAATTCGGTATCAAAGATAGATCGCGCCTCGAGGATTGTCTTTCCATTGCTATTCTTTCTGATTAATGTGTTCTACTGGTATGGCTATCTGTCCAGGAGCTCACGCATATTGGCTAATACGCCCACGAGCACCTGATGTTACCTTTTAGCAATTTAGACACAGTCCACAAAGAAATCAGCGTTCCACAAGACAGAGCAGCGGCAAATGCCAGACTCCGATGATCTAATGGCTAAATGGGAATGGGAAAGAGAAAGGATAACGGTTAACATCTTGCTTTCGGCTTCGGTTAATTGAACTTCATCTGATTTGCTAACAGCTACTACTCTGAACGCTTACTGAGATTTCTTTTCGCGCTAAATTGCTAAATATGAAATGTAAAACATATCACAGGACTACCAATTGTACATATATATACATATCCACATGCATGAGTGTGTGTAAGTGGCATATGTATGTATAATGCGTCTATATAATTTGTACAGTTAGCCTATAAGTTGCCAATTCTTTGAGCTTTTAAATACTTAGTTAGAGAATTTATAATAATTTTGTTGTTAAATATTCATAGCAACATTTAGTTCAGTCTGTTCGAGTTAAGGATTTGCCGTCGCATTTGGCAATGGAGACAAAGGAATAACTATGAAGAATATTAAGCAAGAAACAGTTAGTTACTAGGGCATAAAAAAAGCGCAAAGCCATTGATATTATCTGTGCACACTACTATATCATAATTATAATAATAAAATTATTGGTACAATTCAGATGAGTATTGAAACCAGCCAGCACAACGCAGCAATATATAGTATATACTATATATATATACATATATAAATGTAAATCTGAATTGAATGTAATAAATAATATTATGTAAATACCGATGAGTGGCATTTCAATTACAACCAGCCAATAATGCCAGCTCTCACTGGCATCACAGCCTTATCATAGATAATATCTGTTCACTGATAAGCCTTTATATGAACATATATTTGCACTCTTGTCCGTTGATACACTTCATTGATTGTGTGAATAGCTCAAATATATGGCAATAGATCGGCTAATTTGGGTAGATAAACATCTGGTCGGGGCAACTGGCTGTTTTCATGCAAGGAATCGAGTTGATAGCTGCCTGTTCCTACCAGTAGCGATTGAAGATTACAATTTCTGGCGAAGGTGACATCGATTTTGCAGCTGCAAGGTGTAAAACAAAGAACATTGAGTGACATGAAGCCGAGGATTACATTCTGTACCGATTACCAGTCGCCAATCATTAAGGTGCGTTCGGGTTGCACTGCAGCTGTTGTGAGCAGCGGCTTTAGTACGAAAGCATTCGGTTTACCCATTTCCAGTGCCTCGCGCTCCGCACACGCCTCAATAGCGGCAACAAACGCGCCAGTGCCGGGTATATGAGCTGACGGATACTTATGTACCGCGTCCTTATTGGTAACGAGAAAAAGGCAATTCTTATTGCTGCACAGTATGTGACAGGCGCGTGCCACTTTGCAATAGCTGAAGTGCTCGTCCCAGCCAACAATTACGGCGCCCACATTGGCAGCGGCTGCGGGCTGGCTGAATTCGCGCTGTACAAACTCCTGCCACTTGTCATTTGGTTGCAGCTGCTCTGGTTCGCCGGCACCGAAACTTTCAATGCCTGCTTCGGTTAGTGCACTGGCAATAGCCGAATTACCAACCACATAGACCCGCTGTCCGGCGGTCAAGTGCTGCTTGAGATAATCCACAATTGTTTGCGTGGGCGAGATGATGTGCGTATCATTGGGCAGCTGGAAGCCCAGACGTTGGGCACGTTGCCAAATTTCGTTACGCGTTTTCAGTCCATTATTTGTGATCAAATAGACGCGTTTTCCGGCTTGCGTTTGCAGAGCATTCAGCACGTCAGCGGCGCCCTCGATGGCCTTCTCATCGTGCCACAATGTACCTGAATTTCATTTTCAATGGTAAAAACAATATTAATGTAATTTCGAATATAAAAGCTCCAGAGTTCCTAACACTCACACTTCCCTCCCTTTCTTTTTCTGTCTTTCACTTGCAAGCGGATCGCCCAGCTACGCATCGAGCACAAAAATCGATAATTAAATTTGTACATGTTTTGTATGTATATTCATACATACATATATCGATATCAGAAACTGAGACATAGATTACAGTACTGTAAGTCACTCACTCTTTCTCTCTCTCTCTTCTTCTCATATGCTTAACATACACATATTAAACTTACCGTCACAGTCGCTGATAACTGTGTCGAAGCTACGCAACCAGCCGTTCAATTGTTCAGGCTGAAGATCTAGCAAATTGGTAGCGCTTTCGTTGAACATTCTATGAACGGGGACAGGTACTCTCTGTTGCCCGGTTTGGTGTATGGTTCTGTTTGAACTGAGCGTAAACTGAGCGATTCATCGCGATTTTTTTAAATGTGTCAGCGAATTCACGAACACGAATTTTTATGCTGCGCTACAATTAAGTTTGATGCATGGGGATTTCGATAAGAAGGTTCATTTTGTAAATTTTTCTATATTTTATTGTAAATTGTACTATATTAAACTTATGTAATGCCGCCGTTGTTTATAAAACCCGTTTTATTGTTAAGTTCAGCGTCGTCCCTGAGCTGTATATAGGAGAACGAAAATACAAAAATAATTAAGGGGTTGAGGGCCTTAAGTTAGGAATGAAATGCAGCAGGTCGCCCAGCTTTGGCAGGTACACATCGGGTATTAATTTTTTGTCCTCAGCATTTTTGCTATTCTTCCACTGTTCCACATCGCGCAGCTGGTGAATTCCGGAACCTACCAGCATTGTCTGAAATCCACAATTATATCCCAACAGAATATCGGTATTTGCTCGATCACCAATCATAAGAGTGCGTGATGGAATAATCTTATTTTCCGTGATCAAGGACTGGCAGATGGCCGGATTTGGCTTTCCTATGACAATCGGATCCCGTTCCGCGCATGTTTTAATTGCATTGACAAAACTTCCGCTGCCAGGCACAACCAGCGTGGGCATCGGAAACCGCTCGTCCGTGTTCGTTGCAATAAACAAGCAGTTGGGATCACATAAGTAAGATGCCGCTTTCGTCATTTTAGGAAAACTGAAATGCTCATCAAAACCAACTACGACAGCGCCAATATTCGACTCTAGGTTTAAATGCTTGGTCATGAATTCGCCCAGGTTGCCCTGCATAACATCTGGCCCAACGTTTGTGTGCGCTATACCAACTGCATCCAGTTCCTGGGCGATTCCTTCAGAACCTATCACATAGACACGCTTGTGAAAGTTGTGCTGCTTTAAATAGGCGGCTGTGGCATGTGCTGTCGATATGATGCCATCTTCGGTGATATTAAAACCCAACTCCACACCTTTAACTAGGAGTTCTTTGCGTGTTTTTGTCGAGTTGTTTGTGCAAAAATATATGCTCTTTCCCATTCGTTTTAAAGCGTTAATCGTTTCCACAGAACCAGTTATTGCATTTCCGTACACCCAAAGAACACCTGTATAATATATAAAAAATAAATTGCATTTTGTATAATTAAGAGCATTAAATTGATTTAGAACAGAAATTTACATAATTGAGATTTGATTTAGTATTCGTCTACTGCAGAAGCTTTCAAGTGTCGTGCTTGCCGCACCCCACTGACATTGTAAAATGACATTGAAATTTGCGCGCACACATACTCAAAGAAATACAGGCATACACATATATATGTATATACATTCATATAGTTGTCAATTTCGTCAAACGACAATAAATAATGACATGACAACTGATTACGAAAGATTTTGACTATGCTATGAAAGCTGTGTGGCATATTACGCAATTTTCATTGATCCAGCTTCCATCATTGATAAATTCAATCACTTACCATCGCAATCAGTTATAACGGAATCGAAACCGTTTAACCATTCACTGACCTCTACAGGTGAAAGATTTAATAGATTGGTGCACGTTTGTTTATACATTTTTTTTTTCTTTATTAGAGGTATTGTAATGCCGGCGAAGAGAATTTAGGACTGATACCCTTTAATATTCGTGTACAACTGTATGTTATATATTAATTACAAAATTTCATCCACTAACAATTTATTTTTGTATCTACTGAGGAGATGCGTTTTAGGCAATCTGGTAGCACTGTAACCTAACAGCTGAAAGCAAAACGATACAGCTGGGCAAAAACTACTTTTTTTTGGTATTTTTAAGAGTATTTCAAAACTGCCGATAGATTAAATTGCCAACCGTTGGTATGCCCAAATTCAAATCGATTTCACGACAACGTATTAAGTTTTAGTTTACAGTTTTAAGCAGTTTATTTATTGTATTAGGCGCTTACATACAAAATTAATTACTTATAGTACAAGTTTTTTGTTAAATCTCAGCTTATTTCCGTTTTTTACATGCTTCCTGGAAGAAATAACCACTAAAAAAAAGAAAAAAAAAATACTGTAGCTATACAAATTTGTAAGCAAAATTAAGGTGATTAAAAGTAGAATAACTGTAAGCTAGTTAAATATAGTATATAGTAAATAGATATATATGTGTGTACAATAGGTTTTTTCTTGGGATGAAAAGGCTATATGTGGAATTTAAATCGAACAATTTTCCATTTTTGTACCATACTTTGCATTAAATAAATCTCATTACGCTAACAATTTAAACCGAACGAAAAGTTTGCTAATTACAATGTAAGCTATTTTACAGTAATCATTATTACAATTTACAAACTAAGACACGAATTTTTAGCGAGAAATTGCGTTTAGAGTGTTCATTTGTTGACACCTTTGTATTGTTTCTCCATATGTAGTTTATATGTGGGCGATAGATATGAGTTTGTGTATGTGTGTGTGTTTGAGAGAGGTAATGAACCGAATCTATTGACTATGTATTTCACCTAAAACTGTGACATTAATAAGCTACCTGTGCCGCCACTGCCACCTCCAGAATTGCCTCCAGCGCCATTTCCACTAGTGCCCAATACAGACCCCAACAGAGCTCCACTAGGCATTTGCTGCTGATGCTGCATGGGAGGCTGCTGTTGCATTTGCAATGATGTGGGAAAACTGCTCAGGCTCATGCCTGAATTCATACCAACACCACCGCCCATGCCCCCGCTTGCCATTGGATTGGACATGCCGGCAGTGGCACCCATCACAGGTCCGCCCATTCCAGTTGCTGCAGCTACACCGCCAGCGGGAAGCCCAATACTCAAAGCCGCACCTGGTTCGGGGCTTTGATTTTTCTTTTTGCGCTTCTTTTCTTTTTTGCGCTTCTTGCGTTCTTTGTCGTCCTCATGTCGCTTTTGCTTTTTATGCTTCTTTTCGTAGGTCTCCAGCCCCGCAGAATCTGTAGGGACTTTTTTTTTATTAAGTCACATACACAGGTGTATACGATATTAACTCACCCAATAATGTTGACTCTGGTCCCCCGGTGGTAATTCCGTCTTTGTGTTTATGCTTTTTGTGCTTGTTTTTGTGTTTACGCGCAGGTGTGGCATATGTGGTTCGGTACTGTTCGGGCAGCTGAAATGGCATCGAAAGAATGAGCAGGTGCATACAAAAATTAGAGGAAATTCGTTGCTTACAGGTCCTGGGTGCAATCGGAAGCCGGCCAACTGCACTGCAGTGAGGGGCAATAGCTCTTTGCCTCCTATTGGAGGTTTCTCGATGACGCTGCGCAGCGTACTGTTCTCGACAGGATGTGTTATGAGGTCATTAATGCCGGGTATATTAGGTAAGAAGGATGCCAGCGATTCCTTAAATTTCTTTTCTTTAAATTTCGTTAACGTGTGATGTAGTCCATATTCGGTCATGAGATCCTTATCGCCCGTAAGTTCAGCTTTCGCTGGAGGCTCCTTCATGGAGTAGAATGGCCCCGTATGTATGATCGTCGGCGTCTTGCCAAGCGAAATAGTCGTCTTCAGAGTTCCCGAGGAATCTTGTCGAGCTACCACAGGCGATCGACCGCCATGGGGTGAAGATCTAGGAGAGTCCATCATGAGGTTGCCGTAGTTGTTCATCATTTTTGGCAACTCGGCCGAAGCAGAGTTTTAGATGCAGTCAGACTTAAGCACACACACAACACTAACAATAAAGCAACAGCAACAACAAGGCCAGACAGCGTAGTAGTTTTTGAAATCGCTTTGAGATGCCGCCGCATACACAAAAAGCGAGCAATTCGCGCCCAGCTTTAATATAGCGGCCGCTTGACACTATTATATATATTTAATCAATTATCTTGCACGATATATTGCGATTTTCTGTGCTCAGTTTGCAGACGAGACTCTCGCCATCTTGTTGTGTTCGCGTACAAGTGTGACCAGCTGGCGAACAACTGAATACGGATACGACGGCAAAAATAACATTGGCAAATACTTAACCGAATATAAATAATATCGAAGTGCCGCTATCGATATTTTAGTCAGTAACATCTGCAGTTCGCCGTAGTCTTGCATAGTATCGTGTCATTTTCCATAGAGCTCTGCAAATAACTTGAAAGTTTTTTTTTTTCGATTTAGTAATTTAACAATTTGACCGAGAATGCAATCCACACTGCGAAGAACTATTATAGCTATTGCCAAGGTACAAAAACATAAGCCGCAAGCAAAACAGAGACTTTGCCAAAACGGGTTATGCAATTCTAACCTAAATAGGTCATAACTTTGGCATTAAAACATTAGCCGATCAATCTGACGTCGAAAATAGTGCAGTCCTTAATGTCAAGGTCGCTTATTATGTCAACTATCAGCTGAAGCCGATGATAAGAGACAAAATGATTATCAAAAAACTATGTTAGGTGCAAATGATTAGCGTAAACAAACAGTAAAACTAAAAAAAGAAACTAAGTGTGACCAGTTAAAATACTGTTAAACACTCTCCCTCCTTTTCTCTTTCATACTACTTCGCGCTATCACTGTCTCTCTCTCTCTTTCTATTGCAGGGGCCACTGCGTACTGATGCAGCTATTTTGGGTTCGTTAAATTCTCGTTGCTATTCCAGCACACATGAGGCCGACATTGTCGTAATTGGTTCTGGGCCCGGTGGTTATGTGGCTGCCATCAAAGCAGCCCAGATGGGCATGAAGACTGTCAGTGTTGAAAAAGAGGCTACCCTGGGCGGCACCTGTTTAAACGTTGGTTGCATTCCGTCCAAAGCCCTGCTGAACAATTCACACTACTATCACATGGCCCATTCGGGAGACTTGGCCAATCGCGGCATAATCTGCGGAAATGTAACCCTTGATCTTGAAAAGTTGATGGGTCAAAAAGCGAATGCAGTGAAATCTCTTACCGGTGGTATTGCCATGCTTTTTAAGAAAAACAAAGTGACACAGCTTACGGGCTTCGGAAGCATTGTGAATCCCAACGAAGTGAAGGTGACAAAGAACGATGGCACCACAGAAACTGTGAAGACCAAAAATATACTAATCGCGACTGGCTCGGAGGTTACTCCTTTCCCAGGAATAACCGTAAGTACATTAAATGAGCCATTGGTCACGTTTGATAGCTTTTTGTTTTCAGATTGATGAGGAGGTGATTGTGAGCAGCACTGGCGCTTTGAAGCTGGCTCAAGTGCCCAAGCATATGGTAGTGATTGGTGCCGGAGTTATCGGCTTGGAACTGGGTTCAGTGTGGTCGCGACTAGGTGCTGAAGTTACCGCTGTTGAATTCATGGATACAATCGGTGGGGTTGGAATCGATAATGAAGTGTCTAAGACCTTCCAGAAGGTTCTCACCAAGCAAGGACTTAAATTCAAGCTTGGCACCAAGGTATTGGGGGCGACACGTAGCGGCAACAGTGTCACTGTCTCCGTGGAGAATGCCAAGTCTGGCGAAAAGGAGGAAATCCAGTGTGATACCTTGTTGGTGAGCGTGGGACGTCGCCCGTACACGGAGGGTCTTGGTCTGGAAGCTTTGGGCATTGTTAAGGACGATCGCGGTCGCATTCCCGTAAATGCCACCTTCCAGACAGTGGTGCCCAACATTTACGCCATTGGTGATTGCATTCACGGCCCGATGCTGGCGCATAAGGCTGAGGATGAAGGTTTGATCACGATTGAGGGCATTCAGGGTGGCCATGTTCATATTGACTACAATTGTGTGCCGAGTGTGGTGTATACTCATCCTGAAGTGGCGTGGGTTGGTAAATCGGAGGAGGCACTTAAGCAGGAAGGAATTGCTTATAAAGTTGGCAAATTTCCCTTCATGGCAAACTCGCGTGCTAAGACAAACAACGAAACGGATGGTTTTGTCAAAGTTTTGGCCGACAAAGCAACCGACCGTGTACTAGGCACACACATCATTGGTCCAGCCGCCGGCGAGCTAATCAATGAGGCCGTATTGGCCATGGAGTATGGCGCCTCGTCAGAAGATATTGCTCGCGTCTGCCACGCGCACCCGGTAAATAATAGAGTTTGACTTATCTAAAGTATATTACACATAACATTTTTCTATTCTGTTTTGCAGACCTGTTCCGAAGCTTTGCGTGAAGCTAACGTTGCGGCCGCATTTGGAAAGCCGATCAATTTTTAGACGAAATTCGACACTTTTTTTTGACTGTTGGCAGACAAACTTGATGCATATACTTTTGTTTGTTTCAAATTCTCAATGTGCAGCTGTAATGGAACAACCCCGATTAATATATAAAATTCGCACCAAATGAATAATATATTAAAAAGAAAGCTTTAGCATAATTCCCCCTTTTCAAAATGCGAGCTCAATTTCAACACTTTGTTACTATCGATATAGCTAAAATTCCTGTATGTGACTACTTTTCTTATCGATATATCGTAAATATATTTTTAATTTGGTATATTCGAAGTAGCTATGGTCACACCAATCATATTCTCAGTTTTAAACATACGTTGTCTAAATTCAGCGGAGATTCGAGGTATAGTTTGAGTTTTATTCAGTATCGGAAATTAATTTTCAATATTCCACAGTCTAAAGAAGTTAAAATACAAAATTTAGAACCCTTGCAATGTTTCGCGTTGGTAAATTCAATGTACTACGTACCCAGCAAGTGTCGCACCTAACACGATGTATGTCGTTGGTTAAGCGGTTGATGAATTCTACTCTCTTGCCATCACGGGAAAATACATTTAGAGGTCGCACACTTGCATCGTCTGCAGGTCAATCATATGCATCTGGCAAACAGAAGAAAGGACAAAGTACTGAGCATGAGGAACCTCACGCTTCCACAATAGTAAGTGTGTGTGTGATGTAATAGAAGCGTCTTAAATGGTTTACCGATTGTTGCAGAACACGCATCGGTGGCCTCGTAAAATCTTTAGTGGCATTCAGCCCACGGGTGCATTGCACTTGGGTAACTATTTGGGTGCGGTGAGAAAGTGGACGGATCTGCAGAAAAAGCGCGAAAATGTCACTATTTGCATCGTGGATATGCATTCGATTACTATGCCACACAACCCGCCAGCATTGCGAGAGAACATCTTTTCTATGGCCGCAACACTTCTGGCATGTGGTATTGATCCGGCCCTGACCACACTGTTTGTGCAGTCCTCTGTCACAGAACATGCTGAATTGAATTGGATACTCAATTCGCTAACTACAATGCCGAGGTTAGCACAGTTGCCACAGTTCAAGGAGAAATCCCGCACGGTACGCGATGTGCCGCTTGGTCTTTTTGTGTATCCGGTTCTTCAGGCGGCTGATATAATGCTCTACAAGTGAGTGGAATATCAGTTGACATTCCATCTAAAATTATCTCATCGTCATTCCCATATTTTCACAGAGCTACCCATGTGCCTGTTGGAGCCGATCAACTTCAGCACATACAATTGGCCCAACATTTGACGCGGACATTTAATTCGCGATATGGCGACATGTTTCCTGTATGCACTGCAATGATTGAGGAGAATGATGGCTCACGTATCCTTTCGCTACGTGAGCCATCCAAAAAGATGTCCAAATCGGAGCTAAATCCCAAGGGCGCCATTAATTTGAGCGATCCTCCCGATCAAATTGTGGAGAAAGTTAAGAAGGCCATTACAGACTTTACTTCGGATATCTCGTACAATCCAAGCATGCGTCCAGGAGTTAGTAATCTTGTAAATATCCATGCTCAGGTAACGGGCCAGAGCATCGAGACTATCGTGGAAGAAGCTAATCAACTGCACACTGGCCAGTACAAGGAGCGCGTATCTGAGGCTATTATCGAGCATCTGCGTCCCATACGTGAGAAAATTAATGTGCATTTGAACAATCGCAATGAACTGATCTATATGCTAGAAATGGGTTCGGACAAAGCGCGGAAGATAGCGCAGCAAACCATCCTAGAGGTCAAGCAGCGTCTAGGGTTGGGAGTGGCCGGCGTTGTTCCACCCAGCGTGTCTGTGCCACAACCACTTCCGGACCATTCGAAATTAACGGCCAGCCAGCGATTGGCCAAGGGAGTATTCCAGTCTGATACCCATTCTCACGGGATGATGCAGATTGACCAGCGATCGGAGACTGGTCAGGGCACGGCTGCTGGTGATGCTGGCCAAGCCACTACCGGAGATATTGGATATGCCAGTGCACCAGCCGTGCGTGTAGTTCGTCGACCCATTGTACCCGTACAAAGCATGCGCGTGGAGAAGACATATAATAGGTCGCCCTCACGTCATGTCTTCAAAATGGATACATTCAACATGCCAAAAATGGGCTTTCAGGATGGTAACGTGAGCGCTGTTTCCAGTAGATCCGATCAGCGTGCTCGTCGCAATCCTGTCGTTGGATTTACACCGCCAACCCATTTGGGAGTTGTGAATAGCATCTCCGGCTTTAGGTACGGCAATTCTAATCCCGGTGCTCTGGCTTCTGTTACGAGCCAAGTGAATGCAGTCCATAAACAACAGGAGATGGTCAGTAGTTTGGTGAACAGCGCTTATTATAAAGCTGCTGCGAGTGCATTTAATAACATGAGTCCAAGTGTCGTGAATCTGGCAGCAAACACTGTTCTTAATCGGAGCAATAGTGCAAGCGCTGCCAGCGTCAGCGTCGACAACATTGACGATAATAGCAACAATGATGTCGTCAGTAGCAATAGCAGCAGCGATACAGTTGAAAATAGCACCACTACAAAGGCCTCAATCGAAGAAGAGGATAATGAGTCGTGTTTGGAGGATCATGAGGAAGATGAGGAAACCGCGACGCCAGAGAATGCAGTCGAAAAAATGAATTAGGACAGAACGTGTTATATTTGCAATAGTTTTTAGAATAATTGATACATCCATAAATTTGCTTCTAATGCAACCGTGATAAAATCATTAAATGATTAAATTGTGGTGTTTGGAATTGCTTTGGTCATTGGGACTTGCAAAATCAGAACAGCATTCAAAATAAATGTTAGACTTATATCGATATAAATATATAGATATCGGATGTGCCGATTGCTTGGCAATTTCAGTGCACGTAAGGTGCGGTCACACTGGCAAGCGGCAGCAGCATTTTCGTTTTACATTTTGTGCGGTTCGGTCGTGAGCTGTTTGAGCGCGAATTTCGTTGTTCCGTCTAGATTTATTGCCTTAGCCCACTGCTTGCGCTGTACTCTTTATTTTTTTTTTCATTTTCTTTTTGTGTATGTTTTATTTTTCTGTATCTATGCTTGTCTGTCAAGTGATAAAACCCAATGCTAAATCATAATCATATGCGTTTCCAACGTTACGCACGCGTAGAAATATAACACCCAGCCACCTACGTATATAAAAAGCCGCAGTTTCCAATATCAAACCGAACCGCGCGCCAAGTGAAAGTGCAACAAATACAATCGCTTCTCAACGGCATCAAATAAAACTACTATTTAAAATTACCAAATTCAAAAACATAGCTCAACTACCTGTTTGTGGGACGCAGCAACAGAAATATAAGATAAAAAGAGGTGCGCAACAAATACAAAGAATCTAACTGTTGCTTCTTCTCTATATTAGTGTGCGTGAGCGTGTGTGCCTGTTACTGTGTGTATGGACATGCTGTTTGTGCAGCTTCTACAAATATTTATTTAATTTTGTGCTACATTTAACAATTCATTTTTCTACACATATATAAAATATAACTAGATAAATATTTCTATCAACAGTTGAAACAGGTGCGTTTTGTCTTGTCGATAGTTGGCCTAACTGTTTTCCATAATTTGGGGCCGCAGCTGTTCACCGTTCTGTTTGCGCTCATTATTAGTGGCAGATCTCATTAATCAGGGCTTTAAAGTTTGGTATGCACGTTTGTCAACACGTTACGCTTTTAGTACGTGCGTCTTTCCACTGTTGTTAGCATCACAAAAGAGAATAATCGCAATAAAAACGAAATGAACAAAAGTAGAGATTAGAACTAGTTTTACGACATGCAAATTATTATTATTTGTGATAACAATTAGAATTTAGCCCACCTTGTACACGCAATTCTTAATGGTATTGATTCTCAAACTGTAAATGGTCGGGGTTGCATTGACACCTTTTTTATGACTGTTTTTCCTATCTCAGGTGTCGAGGAAGTAGGGTATCTTCGCTTGATAGTTAAAAGAACTTTCAAAATTATCAAATATTTAAGAAAGATATTCAAATATGGACTAAAATATCTTATATTGGACTGCGCATTGAGGTTGGCAATACACTAAAAACAGAGTATTGAAACGTCGGATACACTTTGCATGTTTATGTATGCGTGATCAATTAACTTAGTTTCAGTTGTATCTTTAGGTTTTAGTTGACTGTAAGTTAGTTTTAGTTGTTGCAAAAGTGGGAAATTCGCATTTGCGTTTTATTACTGCAGTTGTTGTTGTTGTTGGCTAAGCTATGTTGTACCAGTTGGCGCCATCGCAAGCACAAACACAACCTCAAAGACCGCCGACGTCAACATCGACGCTTTTTGCTTGGCTTATTGTTTTCTTTTTTGTGTGTTCAGGAAGTTAGTTTTGGTTAAAACGTCAGAGCGGAGAGATGGACACAATCAAAAAGTTGGACATACATACTTTTAGTGCATAAAGTGCAGTGAATTATATTGAATGCATAAATGCATATAACATATTTCATCCTGCGATCCTGCGAGGGTGAGAGAGCGGAAAAAGTGTAAGTGGTGCTTAAAGCAAATACAAGTACTTCCGTTTCTTGGTG
>JABVZX010000330.1:6375441-6385866 GCA_020883565.1 Drosophila pachea
TTACCGATTCTGCCGTTGTTACCGATTCTGCCGTTGGCACCGATTCTGCCGTTGACACCGATTCTGCCGCTACGTTCTCCCCAGTGGGATCCATGTTATTCTCTTTAGTTGCTGCTCTGAATACGTCCGTCCACGACGAGAGGCTCCGAAATACTAACGCGCTAACTTTAGCGGCATTACGAAATTCACTATTTCCCTTTTGATTGAGCGGTCAATAGTGGCACCACGCTTATCAATTATTACATTTATTGTCTTAATTCATATATAGAACATATCTCTGAACTGCCTTAAGTGTGTGAACCCGAATTTTTTTTAGAGCTTTCGTTCTCAGCCAGTACACATTGATAACCACCGGCAAGAGAATGTATATCAGCGATAAGAATAAATGCAACTAATGCTTAAAGCAAATCTTTTTATCAATCCTTTTTTACTTAGCCAAACAAAACACAAATATGCTTGCTCAAAGTTCAAGCCCCCAGAGTTAACCGAAGTTTGACAATGAAATATTAGCGTCGGCAAGTGTAATTAGCTGGTTCGCATGTGTTCTCTGAACTTTGACAAGATAGCTCAGTTAGCTAGACTTGTGAATCGGCGATTAGATACCTTGTGAGGTACCTAGCACAGATATGATACATTTATGTATGCGATATTCGTTTTATCTTCCCAAACGCACACACATACATATTCATATATACATTAGCTAAGTTTGGTAAATAAATAAACGCATGATAGTCGATATCGCCTTTAAGCGGTATTTATACATATTTGCTTTCTTCTTGCAAATAGATTTTTCGACTAATGAATACCCTCTAGCCAGAGTTTATTTTACGTTTCACATTGCGATCCATTAACGTAGACATTAAGTTGACAAAGATATTTTGTAAAAACCAAATATATTTGAAAAAATTCGAGTACTTACTTATTTTCTGTATAAGTCAGATTCATCAGATGAATCGCAGATTTAACGCGCAACTGCCATTTTATGTTGATTTAAAGCACGACCATGTGCTTTCATGGCTTATAAAACTACACTTCAAACTTTATAAGCAGATTTCAAAATTAAAAGAAAAAAAAAACAAAAAATATCAAAAACGAAAATTAAACACGCACCAAACGAAGCGCGCACGCGATTGTTTACATTTTACCGATATATTCTGCTGTCATAAAACAGGCTCAACAGCTGATCTGCATCACTGCTAACAAACGTTTTGCAGCAGAATGCTTTCAATTTACAAAAGATATTAATAAACACGATCAATAAATCACTTTCACATATTTATAATGGAAACGTACGCATTAAAATTTTAATTTCATTTATAATAAAACGAACGGTTACTTATTTAATTATGTGCCAAAGACGCAAACGTCGCGCTTCTTGTCGTGGAAGCCAGAGAAACTTTTCCATATAAGGTAACACTTATATTTGATGATATATCGATAGCCTTGTATAAGTTATCGGCATGTTCGTGTGATATATATTTTGCACTGCTGTCTCAATTAACCTCAAATCATCGCAAAGCTAAGTTCACCGAAATTGCTAATAACCACAATTTATTATAGTTGACTTCAGTGGCCGCATTCGCCTTGTGGCAGTGCGAAACGGCAGACAATGATGCCAGCCAAGCGAACATCAGCAAAGGCTAAGCCAGTCCCTGCAGCCAATGCCAACAACACCAATCCGACTGCAATGCCCAGAGCACTGAGCAACATGTTCAACGGAATGTCGCGGCTAACACCGGCAAGAGACTTGACTCTTGGCGGCCGCGGTGCCGCTTCCAACAAGAAAGTGTTCGCGCCCAACTTAAATGCAGTACGCAACAAAAATGTGTAAGATAGATAAACGCAGCTAAAGAATTGCAAATTACAAAAATCGTTTCCATAAACAGCAACGTCAAGACATCGAAAGATTGTACACTGTCTCGAGGTGGTCGACGAGGAGCACGTGGTGCCGGTGGAACAGCACGCGGACGTGGTGCTGGAAATAGCAATTCTACTTTGATTCAAACCACCGGCGTTTTCTCAGAGGGCACAAGTGCTGTTCATGTACGAAAGTCGTCGGGAAGCTCACTCTACGCTCGTGGTGGTGACGAAGTGTGTATCTCTCGAAAACGCAAGGATGATAAAGCGGAGGATCAAAGAGTGAAGGACCTAATTGACGATGACAGCGAAGATGATGACTCCGATGAGGAGGAAAACGACAAGACTGAATTGACATTCAAACCGGTGATGCTAAAAGAAGGACTGTGGAGTGCCCAGAAACTGAACATAAAAGAGGAAGTTGAGGCCAAACCAAACCAAAATCTAAACGAGACAGGTGGTTAACCTTAATCTATATCAATCCATATTCTAATCTAATTTATATATTATTCTTCCTCAGATACTGTAGCTGTGGCCCAGCATTTACAGAGTTTGCATGTAGGCATGCAGATTGGAGCGGAGGAACCGCCCGCACAATACGAACGCTTTCCACGCAGTATTGCTGCCTTCCTCGATAAACCTCAGTCGCAGTTGTTCATTATGCAGTTGCCCAACGTGCTACCATGTGTGGCTGACGACGACGAAGAGCCGTCATCAGCCAAAGATACACCTGTGGCACGTACCTCAGTGGAGTCTCAAGAAAATAGTCCAACACCCGCGCCTGGGACAAGCGGTACTAGGAAACCTAGCTTATTGTCTCAGCTAGAGGAGGGTCAAATTGGCAAGGTATTACGTTATCGTTCGGGACGCGTAAAGCTTCAACTCGGCGAAACGCTCTTTGATTTGGACCTGGGCTTGGAGTCTGGATTTTTGCAGGTAATCGCACAACATGCTATTTATATATTGAACAATATTTAATCCAAATTTTGTAGGAGGTGATGTCCGTTAGCTGCAATAGGGAGCAACGCAGCGGCAGCATGATTAACCTTGGTGCCATACAGGCCAAGCTAAAAGCCACGCCAGACTGGGTACATCTCTTCAAACAACTGGAGACCGCCGCCAGGGAACCAAAATCTACGACGTCTAACTTACCTACGGTAGCAAATGGACCCGCCACGTAGCACTCACTAGACTAGGGCAATGCCCTTCACTTTTGTTTAATTTAGAAGTTATGTTGTAAATTATTTCAATTCTGCAGTGAATACGAATGAATTTTTTTTTAATAACACGAAAAAAAATATGTCTTAGTTACTTAGAGATTGTGTACCACGCCCCCGATACATATTGCCCTCTAAGTCCAAGGCAAAGTTGTGATCCACGGGATTGGCCAGAGCCGTTTCAATGGCAGCATCCAAATTATCGCGTGTAATGAATGACTTAGATTGCTCGATTTCATGACGAATTCGCTGGTCGGCGCGCTCTCTTCGCTCTTCTTCATATAATCGGTGCGCTTCAAGTCGTTCTTGAACATAGGAAATCTTCTCTTCGCGTTCCTTTGCCAAACGAACCTCCCGTTGACTGGCGATCTTCGCATTCCATGCGGCGTTTTCATTAAGGCAGCGCTGGAACTCGGCTTCTTCCTGTTCTGGAGTCAGCACAATGTGATCCGCAGTCGACGTTTCCTGTTGCCGCACAACCTCTTCCCGCAAATATTTGCGCACTGAGCGTAATTGAGTTCTTTACGATAATACAAATACTTGTAATTTGGTGTACAAAATTTGTCTTTTGATTTGCTCACTTATAGTTATTATGCAGCCGCATAAGCTCTGTGCGCTCCTCTTCAGTCTGCTTCTTTCGCTCAGGCACGCGGAACACCTTGCTCTTGGCTACCGGCAACCAACGCGGCTTACGACGCCAACGCACAAATTCCAATGCAAAGTTGTTACTTCCAATTTTGGCTGCTGCAACGGTTGATTGATTTAACAATTGGCAGCCTGCGCGCAGCATCTTGTTAAAATTCTATGTTTTTCTTTCAGGAACTCAACTTTTTATACTTCTGCGTTGTTACGGCATCAATTCGCGTTCGATAATCACATTCCACCTATCGATAGTTACTCGATTACTCAGTACTCATTGCAATTAAACAGAAAGGGAAGGAAGTCATGCATATCAGTCATATTCATGAAGCCAAAAGGTAGAATATCGTTCGAAAATGTATAAATTCTGTCCAAAATAAAGTCCTCTGAGGACATCAGCTAATGTTTAATTGTAACACATTCTAACGTATACAGGGTACTTACAAAGGAGCGTTCTTGCCTTACATTACTCAAGTGTGACCGAAAAACGAATACCTTTCAGTTTCGATAGTAACTCATCAGAGGAACCATGGCAACATTCTCAAACAAGTTGCTTTTAAATTTTCACACAATTCGACATTCAACAATAACAGAGAGACATACATATTTGAGAAAGAAAATCTGCTATCATGGATAGGCCCCAGCTAATAGAACATTTACATGAATCCGTCAACTACACGGTCTACGATACAAAATGGATGCCGCTTTCGGCTAAATTCGTGGTGCTTGGCTCTAAGCCGAACAGCAACGGTATTTTGGACATCTATGAGCTGAACGAATCCAAGCTAGAAAAGGTTAAGTCCGTAGTGAAACAAAGTGCTTTTAAATGCGGCACATTTGGCGCCTCTTCACTCCGTAACCGTCACATGGCCATTGGCGACTTCGATGGACGATTGCAAGTGTTGTGAGTAGCGGACGATTAGATTTAGTTTTGTTGGCTTTTTACTGTAACCATAATTCTTGATAACAGTGATCTGGAGAGCCCCGAAATGGCAGTTTACAGTGCCAAGGGGCATACTGGTATTATAAATTGCATCGATGCAATTGGCGGTACGCAACTCGATTGTGGCGCTCCGGAAATCGTGACCGGAGGACGGGATGGCTGCGTCAAAGTGTGGGACATACGTCAGGGCCAGGATCCTGTTGTGGACATATCCCCACCGCCGCAAATGGGCGATGGGGTTAACAGAAGCAATTTACGTCGCGACTGTTGGGCATTGGCGTTCGGCAACACCTACAACGAGCATGAACGCATTATAGCTGCCGGCTACGACAACGGCGATCTAAAGCTATTTGATTTGCGTGCCATGGGCGTACGTTGGGAGGCAACGATCCGGAATGGCATTTGCGGACTGGAGTTTGATCGACGCGACATACCCATGAACAAGCTCGCTGTGACTACGCTTGAAGGCGGTCTGCTCGTCTACGATATGCGCACACAGCATCCGACAAAGGGATTCAGTTATGTAGAGGAGCGCAATGCAGGTCGTAGCGTAGGCAGCAACGGAGTCATCAATGGCCCCAAGGCTACCGTCTGGACTGTGCGCCATCTGCCGCAAAATCGCGACGTCTTTCTGACTGGGGGTGGCACCGGCTCCATACGCCTCTGGAAATACGAATATCCAGATCGGCGCGTCATCGAGGATGGTGACGGCAATAAGGAGGGCGTCGCAGGCAAGCTGCAAATGGTTAGCGCTGTGACACTCAGCTCTCAGCCCGTGCACAGCTTCGACTGGCATCCGGACAAGTTAGGACTGGCCGTCGCCGGCGCTTTCGACCAGAGCGTTCGCGTACTGATCACCACAAAGTTAAACACACTTTAAGTTGTAATTATAAAATATATAAATATATATTAGTATGGTTAATATATGTAAATGGCGCCGCTATGCTAATTGCGTTGCATGCGCTCACGCACAATGTTAGTGAGCTCGGACAGCTGCTGCTCCAGCTTCTCCATTTGATGTGCCTGCCCTTTGGGCACCTCAACGAGGCTAGGACGCTTTAGCGCGTTGATGCAAGAGGTGGCCGCCAGGCGACTGGAATTGAGCTGCGACGTGATCATAACCTCACTCTCGTCCTCAGCATGCTCCTTAATGGCAGCCACAGACAGCTCGGCGGCTTCCAGACACAGACTAAGCGCTTTCTTAGCGTGGGCCGACTTCGTCTCCCAATTAAGTTCCTTGGCCGTGTACGCGCGATACGATTTCACCAGGCGTTCGGCCTTCTTGAGTGGCGTATTCGCCACGAGAGCAGCCAGTTCCCAGACCATAGGTTCGTTGCCATGCTGCACGCATTGGTGGCCAAGAAGCTGAGTGGCGCGACGATGAAGCGACTTGGACATCGCCTGGGTTGAGCAGTCCGACTGCATCTGCCTAGCTATGCCGTAAACAATGCGGGTGAGCACTTCCTCGTCCAGGAAGTGCTGTTTGAGCTCGCCAAGGCGCTGATAGGCACGCATAGCATCTTCCCAGTGGCTGGTGTCCACCGATACCAGCATATAGTTCTCCCACACCTTCCAGTTGTTATAGTTGCATTTCAGCGCCTCACCGAGTATGCGATGAGCTCGCTGCTTATCACCAAGCTTGATGAGCGCCTTGGCCAGATTGTTCCAAGATTCAAAGCCGTTTGGCTCAAGGTGCGTGTAGCCGAGATACCATTTGACAGCGGATTCCCATCGCTCCAGTTGTATGGCACAGTAACCGCAACGCAGCAGAATAGTTTCCTGCAGCGCATTGATATCTAGGGATATCTCGTAATGCTCCATGGCCTGAGCGTACTCGGCGCGCCTGTAGAAGTAGTTACCCCAATAGGCCTGTGCTTTACCACTGGTTTTCTTGGAATATAGCCAAGCCTGCTCATAACACTGAGGATCATCGATAGCATCTCCCAGCAGACAATGAAGCAGGACAGTCGGCTGCTTCTCCAACTCCTGACGGATGATCTCAGCGGCTTTATGACGCAGCTCCAGGCTAGTGTAGCACTCGATGACCTGCTGCCAAGCGTGAATTTTCAGACATATGTCCAACGCAGTCTTGGTCATACCCAAAGAACGCAGCAAATCGACCAGTTGCAGCTGCACTTGCCATTTGGGCTGCAAGAAGGCAGCGAATCCATAAGAAAGCCTACAGCGCAGCGTATACTTTTCCACGTTGTCCAACATTTTGACGCACTCCTCGCACTGTTTCCAACTTCGTTCCACAGTTCGTCTCTGACCGGATTCCTGATGGCAGTTGAGCAGCAGTGCCGCTTGACGCACCTGCAGTGGCCCGCACACCTGATAAAGTAGCGTCTGTATATAGGGCTCCAACTGCTCATCGGCCAGACGATCCTTGGGCTGCGAACGCTTTAATTGCTTACTGTAAGCACAGCACATGATAATGTATATGGTATATGTGGAACGAGCTAGAGCTCATACTTACACCTTGGCCAGTACCAGTGCTTGTAGCACACTGGGCAGTGTCATCACCTCGTTGTCTTTGGGCTCTATGAAGCGAATGCGCTCCAGGCGCGTATCATCCTCAAGGAGCAGCAGCTGGGGCAAATTGGTTGTCGCATTACTTAGCCTTGCCGTTGGCAAGTCTAAATCTGTCGACTTTTGGACCACCTTCAGGCAAAGTTGCGGCAGTGGCTTTTGCTGGAACTTGGTGCGCACGCCCAGCAATCCTTCAACTTTCAGTTCTACTTGCAATTGCTCACAGAGTTCGTCAAGCGTCTGCCCTGACAAGTCGGAACGATGGAATTGCAAATATCCATTTGCCAATTCCAGCATCAAGAGAGCTTGCAATTCCTTGCGACAAAACACTGCTACATGATCGCGAAGCTCCTCGGCTGCCTCCTTGAATTCCTCATAGAGACCACTGGCCAGGTCATCCAAGACATGCTGATGTAGACAGACTACGCGGAGTTTCCACCAGGAAAGTACCTGTTTAAAAGCTTCAATTATCAGCAAGGATTAGGCGTTTCTGTAGATGTGGTTACCTTTGACGTGGGATATGCGGCAGTTAAAGCTACCAGCATTTGTTTGGCTATGAACAAGAGTTGCGCACACTTCACATTTGGATTCAGTTCCTCGCCGCTAGCCTTCAGCTGTTCCATGGCATCATTTTTATCCAGCTGGAGGTTAGTCAGCATTTCTGTGCAGGCTGGCACCTTGTCAAATGGTCCGGTGAAATTGTTTTGTAAAAATGCGAACACTAATTGCAAGAAATCATTAAACAACTCAGTTGCCTCCCTAACACCACTCAAATCCCTCCGGCCATCCTCCTGCCAACGCTTGATAATCGTTTCTAGTTCATCCACTGTCCAAAGCTCTGGACTGTTCCATAGCTTTTGTAGTCGTCCATCGTCCGGCAAATCTGCTTGGAGGTTTAAATATGATTCTGCGGGGTGTTTTTAGCAATATGTGTCCTTTGTATCTTACCTTCCACCCGCAGTGCATCATTGAAATTGCACAAATAATATTCGCTAAATGCTTCCTCTAACATATTTACATGAAACGTCGTAGCTGAACAAACGTTTTATCTATAATTTAAGTTAGCGTCCCACGTGCAAGTTCTTGTAGCTTGTAGCGGCTTATTTGTAGCTACAGCCAATTTATTTCTGTTGAGGTAAACTTGAATCCACAGAAGTATTAAAATCTCGGAGAATACGCTTTACTAAGTGGAAATAAACCCAGCGAAAACAATGGCAGAAATTAAAATATCAAGTAATCTGCGAATCCGCCACTAGTAGGCACAGTTATGACTTATCGATAATTTTAAGTTAGCTTTCGTTCAAAATTGTGGTGGCTTTCGATGAAGCTTTCGAAACAGTGGTGGATGTCGATATGAATTCGTGGCCGCACTTTAGCAATGTGAAAATATCGCATTTCTACTATTTAAATATTTCAACAAAGCCGTTATTTTAATTAACTACCCTTCTCGATTTTATAAGCGTTATGAATTGTATTGTATGTATAACTAAATAGTTAGTTTGCAGGCAACAAGATCATTGCAGTTGACGACATACACCTGAAAATTTCTCAATTGGAATTTTTCTTTGAAACTAACTGCTTGCTTCACAGTTATTGAGTTCCCACATGTTTATCTCCAAATTGGAAGACGTCGCAACCATAAAGTAATCAATATTCACATTTCACACATACATATCTAACAGTTTATTAAAGTGGGCGAGAATTCAATATATAAACGTTCCTATGTACGAACATATCCAAATAAGCAATGAAATTTCTATTTTTGCGGATTTACTCGCTTATCGTATTCTTAGACAATTTGCATAATTGCATGCAAGTTCAAGTTTCAATTAAACTGTCTGGCGTCGACTGTTGATAAAAATAAAAATTGTATTTCGTAAATATCTCAGAAGGCAAATGAGAAATTCGTAACTAGTATACAAATATTTAGACATACACACACATACAGTAGGGCACATACCTGTAGCTCAATTGCAATTATAATTCTCTTACAATGCAGGTGAAAACACAGGCGCACATATATCAAGAAATATACATATGCATGTGTGTATGCATGAAATACATTCGTATGCCCGCATATTAATGTGATTGTGGGCATGTGTCAGTGCACAGTTACACTTACACAGAGAAAGCCGAAAGCTTTTTTGCAATTTTTTTACGTCGTAGCCGGCCGTAGCTTCTAAATTTAAATTTCACGGTCAAGGTCGCATTTGCACCCGCTGCCGGCCGTAGCCGCCGCCGTCGCCGTCGCCGTCGCTGTCGCTGTCGCCGTGGAGTACTCGCCGCCGCAGCGACGCGCCGTTTAACGATGAGCTATACAGGCATTATATCCAGAGATAATGCTCAATTATGATGGATGAACCAGAACTTTGGATGTCTGCTCTAATTGCAATAGCGAATGATTCCAGATTGAATGGAAATATATAAATTAAATTCATATATAAAGAAAAATATATACATATGCATATATAAGTGCATACTGCCGCATACTCTTATCCAGTGGTTCAGCACATCTTTCGTCAAAGTCTTTTAACGGCTTTTGCCGCGCAGTACGGCTGCATAGGAAATTCAAATGTTTCAAATTCACCACAGTCAACGAGCTTTCGCAGTGCGCTCTTCGACACGTTCTCTTGCCAACGGCAGCTTTTGCTTCCACGCTGTCTCTCTTCAATGCTGCCGCCAGAGTGCCGCGCACTCTTTCGTCACGCTCTTCAGCTCGCTCTTGTAGCGGCCACAGCCGGTGGCTCTTATCACGCGGCCGCTGCTGCACGCCGGCTTCGAGTGCACTCACACTGCTGCGGCGCATGCAATTGAAGTTTCGGCTGTGTCAGCGGCACCTGGTTTCAGCGTGGACATCGACCCAAACTTCAGCTGCAGCTGTTGCGCCAATACTCATGCAGGCGTGTGTGCGTTTTCCTCTCTCTAGGCATGTATGTGTGTGTGTGTGTTCGCGCGAATAGTTATGCGTGCCACGATTTGTGACTCATTTAATTTACGAGCAACGAGACTTAATTAATCTAGATGAAAATTGTAACGGCCAGAAATAGAAATGGATACACACATATCAACATATAAAGTTACAGAATTAGATTAGTAATTAATTTGATTTGTTTCTTCCCAGTTTGCTTGCCAATTTGCATATTGTTTAAATTGCAAATTATAATTTATAACAATTAGTTGGCTAAGCAAAACCAGTTGCTAATTCATTTCGAACATTCACTGACTCACATTTCATTTGGC
>JABVZX010000330.1:6552909-6567470 GCA_020883565.1 Drosophila pachea
ATTGCTATTAAGAGGCAGGCAAAAATCGAAACAAGGTGAGGCTGGCTGCAACTAACAAATGTTGTTCAAATAGCAACAAGGCAAACAACAAACAGTTTGGCGTACTCGCAACGTACTGTTGCAATGCTTCATGGGGCAGGCGCAACCCTTAGAGAGCTTCACAAGCCGCAGGGTGTTGTCTGAGTGCCACCCACCAGCCCATAAATTAACGAACAACAACTACCACACCAACTGACCGTAACCATAGACGCTCACAGTGTGGCAGGCACTTTAAGCCATTTGTCAGGAGTCGCCGCCATTCAATTGGGATCGACGATTTGTTCCAGTAGCAGAATTATGACCCAAAAGTGGGCTTTCGGCCAACCAGGAATTGTTCCGTTGATGTCTATGATGAATGTTTGTTGATCATATGCATCATTATCGCGTTCATCATAATGCAGATCTATCGAAAAGTTCCCCTAGAAGCATATAAAATCTCGATGAGACAGCGAAAAGTTAAATTTCGGATAATATAACTAACATTTTACTAACCACGCCAAAAGCGGAAGTCCACGATTGCGATGAGTCCGGCAGGAATCTCTCCCCCTTACCTCTCAAAAGGGGAAGCTGGCGAAGAGCTGGCTTGATTAATTGAATTAATTATTGGGTGAACTAATCAGCAGGAATGTGTCTGCTGCTGGACAACTATTTGTCAATCTTCCATGCGGATAATTATATTAATAACTCCCAAGCACTAACTGTGCATAATGAATATTAGACTGCATTTGGCTTTTGTGCATTGCAAACTAATAGACAAAGAAGGATATAAGCGAGAGAGTAGAAGATTGAGGGGGGTAGATGGGGTGTGGGCTTGGATGGCCACATTTCGGTTACATTTCCATTTGTTTTTGCGAATTTGTTCAGCCAGAAACAGCATCAATCCCAATTAGCCTTACTAACACACTCTCACGTCGAATTCTTTTTGCTTTTGTCCCGCGTTTGCTTTTCATGTCACATCGAAGTCTAAAACGAAAACTACAGAGAAAGTCTCTACATGGAAAAAAGCGAAATTTTGCAGAGCTGCATAGCTGCAGAGCTGTAGAGCTGCAGAGCTGCAGCTCTGCAAAATCGAGTTTCGTTCAGCTCGGTTGTGTGCTCTCTTTCGTCCGTGTTGGGCGTCGAACCATCCCCCGAGTGCATCGCTGGAGTTGGAGCTTCTTCCGTCTGACAGATAATGACTCCACATTCCTCCTGCCACACGGCCCCGTTGTCATGACTGCCGCACAGCCCCTGAGAGCGAGCATGACGCCTGCCGAATACCCAAAACGCAATGGGTCAGTGTAAAACAAGCTGGAAGTGAAAATTTGTACGCATTTCCGCAAGGGTTGATAGCAAAAAGAAAACCAAAATTCAAAATTAATTCAGCACGAATTCGAACGCAAACAAAAATATTTCACATATACATTTCCTGAAATTTTTACCATTATTTATACAGGAGGTAAGTTTTGCTAGCAAGAAAGCCTGTGAAAGGATGTATTGACTGAGGATCCTTCTATCAACTGAGCGGAGAATAAAATTTGTTGCGATCAACATATTCCCAGCTTTGAATGAGCAGAAGCAATTACAAATTTATGTGCGTAAATATATATCTTTTATATATACATATATATCTTTTATCTACTTTTATCCAAAGCATGAAAGTGAAAATTGTCCACATTTTTGCTTAAAATGTTCAACATCTGCACAATAAGGGTTGAACTTAAGGTAATACTGTTGAATTTGTAATTCATGTTTCAAATTGGGCGCCGAAAGCTTTACGTGTGTAAGCAGTTTCAATCTTGCACGTGAAGTGCCCTGCAAGCAGTGCACAAAAGTACTGCTTGTTGGAACGACTTAATGTACTGCTTGACACTTGAAGCAATATTTTCTACTGCTTGATTTTGCACTGGGTCAGCTAAGGCGCGGTTCGTTTGAAATACAATTTTGTGTACTAGATTTAAACAATTATATGAAAATAGTGATCTAAAGTATGTTAGTAGCTTATTAATGGAAGGCTATCGAATGCTTTGAGGAATTTATTTAGTCCAGTTGTTTGGATCATATTTGTCTATTGCATTGCTGCAGATGGAATAGTTCTTCGGCTCGGGCGTACACGTTTCGGTATTCACATCGAAGTATGTATCAGCAGCGCACTTAAATTCTTGTACCATCGCTCCGTTCTTGCACTCTACGTACGTCTGGCAGCCTAGATCCTCAGCCAACTCGAAGCCCGATTCTCGGCCATCGCAACGATCCTCTTCACATTTGCCAAGCGTCTTATCCATACATAGTTCGAGAGCCGTATTGAAAAACGTGCCCAGCGGGCACTGATGCCATTGCGGTTGAAGATCGGGCACACCCGATCCGAGATCACGGCAAAAGAAATAACCACGACAGGATGCTCCATCGGCAACAAATTTGTTACGTATCGCCAGCTTCTTGGTGCCGCACACATTTTCTGGATACGGGTGCTTCGCACAGCTCACCAAAGACTTCCTAATACATGCACCGCTAGAGGTATCATAGTACAATCCCTTTTCACAGACGCTGGTTGAGATCTTGCCCGACTTGCAGGTTATGTATTTGTTGCAGTTCTGCTCGTCCTTGATATTGGCCCCATTGGGTGCCACGTCGCACAGCTCGAACTTGGCATTGCACGGTACATCGTTGGGATAAGCGCATACCTGTTTCGCCTGATCGAACCACATGCCGTGATCACAGACACCCTTGCCCACAAGTTTGGCCTTGTCGCAGAAGTACCAATTGGCGCAATTGAACGTGTCACCCACATAGCCCGATGTCTTCGAGGTGCACGGATCTTTGCAGTACGTGTCCCACTGATCCAAGGAACTGTGGCATTGCCCTTGGCTCAGGCTGAAATATTTCGTGTCGCCATCACAAATGCCGCCATCGACGCTAATGGAATTCTCGCACTGTATCCAACGATCGCAGTAGCCGGGCTTACGGAGCTTGGTGCCATCCGGAAAGAGGCGACAGATATCCAGACCGCTCCCAATATACTCCGTTTGGCTACTAAGCCGTAGGCTGGCCAAGAGCAGTATAAATACGCTCGCTGCAAAATATGCCCAAACAAAAAATCCGTTAATCACCTGCTCACAATTTGATGGGGTTCGATATGAGATCTACGGTCTTTTACCTTGCATCGTTCCTTGTTTTCAGTGCCTCAATTGTTGGGCTATCAAAATGTACTAACTGCTAGCAATTGGAATATTACCCATTATATATAGACAGAGCGATGATAAAGAGAGAGAGAGAGAGCCAAAGAGATTTGTGCCGCGGCTCCGGCGGCTATAAATTAGGAAAGCAATTACCATTGCCTCCCATTCAGATAAGATTCGCCATGTCGAATTCGCACCTGCCTTCCATATGACACCTACCTGATTACTGCCATGTCGCTGGAGCTACAGGCGTACCCGCAGCATCGGGTGAATGGTTAATTTTTGCTGCTGCGTGACCTTCAGACAGACCGTAACAGTTTTAAGAAATCGCTACGTAATCCCAGGAGCTGGAATAAAATTCTTCCATTCTGATTTCGGGAATTTCTCGTCCATTTGAAAATAGTCTTGTTTCTCGGCTTGGGTCTTTGCCTGATTTGGTTCGAATTTATTGCTACACAAACTAGATTTATTTGCGTCAAGTAATTGATAAGCCTTCGGTAATTATTTTCAAATTGCTGCCAACTTTAATAACAGGTGTAAATATATCAATTCCTGAAGTAAGTACACATGTTTTCTCCCCAACCGTTTGATAAGAGGCATGACGCCTCTGCTCGAAGGAAAACTAACTGGCGCAGATAAATTACTGAAGGGCCTGTACATATATACACAATTTATAACACAAGAAATTCCATTTCACTACTCGTCAATTGCTTGGAGGTCCAAGCAACAATATCAAATTAATTTTTTGAATATTAATAATTTATTTATTTCAGTTTTTTCTATTACTCACAATATTAAAATAAAAATTTACTTTTATTATTTTGCTTAAAGAATTGTGTCTCAGTTTTCCAGACGTTTTTGTATCATCGCTCATGAAGTGTTCTCTTCAGATAATCTGCACTTGCTAAACTATAAGGTCAAACCTCAGGCGATATCCATATAATTTATGTCCTACGGATCCGATCAGCTCACGCCTGAAGTGACTTTGCCTTGCGGCTACCAACAAGCTCGAGCTGAGAACATCTGCTTGACCCTGAACTGTGGCTGGACGCTCGCCAGTTAAAAGCTATATCTATATATTTCTATATATATCTATCTTCTTCGATGCCATCAAGGTCTGGTTCTTTACTCTGACATAGGTGTGTCCTAAGCTCATAACCGGCATTCGAAGGAGTTTCAAGCTACTCGAAGGAGTTCTTGGGCAAGGATTTGCTTTGGCTTTGGCTATTTTCTTTTACACAGTTTCTTTGATCAGATTCTGCCCAAGATGATGACTGCTCGGCGCGCATTCTCTTCGCAATTATCTTATTAATCACTTTGTCACAGAATTGACCAAAATATAGTGAAAAAAATAAGGTTGGACTATTTTGTTAGTACTGGTTTTCTATTGGGTTTACGATAGTATTTTGACAGATTTATGGCGCTGTTTAGAATGGAACACATAGAAAAAAACGAATAAAAAAAAATATTGGCATTTCGGGACTATGGGAATTTCGCGGGCCAGCATAGTCACGGGGCGATTTATATGACAATGTCGCAATATACATATATATATATGTATGTATGTGACTTGTATATAGTAGTGTGTGTATGTGTTAGCATATGTGCTGTGACACATATTGAGTATTTCGTTGGCAATGCGAAATGCGTTGCTGCACTTTGGGGGCTTCCCACTCGATCGCGGCTGACACTGGGACCACATACTGCGGCAGATAGGACGCGAGAGAGAGAGAGAGAGAGAGAGAGAGAGAGAGAGGGAGGAGGGAGAGGCTTGACAGTTAAATGTAAGGAATTTTGTGGGAATTTGAAGCACAATTGACGAACTGAGACTGTTAATGGGGCGCAGTACTGATCTCGCGAATCTCTTGAAACACTTGTCCTTAGGCACCGCTGATCGGTTCCAATGAAAAGCACTGATTTCGAATGGTGCTAGAATTGAAATATATATTTGATTTCATTACGATCATTATCTATGCACCAATCGATCTCAGTTCTTCAATTTGAACTGGGTTTGGTGCCCGGTGGTGTCTCTTAACTCTCAACTCTTGACAACTCTTAACTGGCAAGTGGTAAGTGGAAGCACTTCTCGGCGAATCGCGTTCACGATCACGACTGATAACGAACCGGGCGTACGTGTCACAGACGACTGTCACAGGCCACAGTCGCAACCTCTGCTTAAATCTGAGAAACCTGTTACACCTGAGAAGATTTTTACAATAGACCGTGTGCTTGAGCTCTTGCGAGTGAGCGATTGTCGATCAACTCGTATTTCTGTCTTTGGGCATTCTCTTGCCGGCGCTCCTGAGCCCTCAGCTATAGCTATGTATATAGCTGCTTATATACATATGCGTATAATCGTATATAGAGAGAAGAAACACAACAAGTAAAAGAGAGCAGCGCTTACAATGAAATGTACACCCATAAGCCCGGGTTGGACCGCCATGGATCCCATCGATCCCATCGTGCGTCTAGCCCCAATGCCCGAAAGCTTTACATTTGTTGCTCTTCATTTTCTTTCTTCTCCGCTTAAGTGTTGGTAATTTAATTCAAGCGTACATTGGCCTGCCTTGTTTTTACTATGAAAATAATTAGAATTGTCTCGGTTTCAGTTTCACGCGGATCCCAGCTAACTCGGCCCACAGCAGGAAGCCACTCACCGCAGTCGCTGTGCATCAAGGTGCATCTAACAGTACCTCTCTGCCTAGCCATATGCCCGGCACTCCCGGCGCTCGTGTGTGTGTGTGTGCTGTTGACATCTGTCGTGTCTGTGTCTTAATTGTGAAGATATCGCTTACATACAAACTGTTATTCAATGGCGGCCTACTTAATGAGTCAAGCACGCTCCGCAACAGCCTGAAAAGTGCGCATAACAAATTTAGATTGTTTGTCATCAAGTTGCAAACTAAATTACAATGATTATCATTCCGTTCAGCTGAGCGAACCTTGAAACAAAACCAACTCCGAGGGTCGAAAGGGCCTGAAAATGACCCCGCTTTGTGTTCCTGGAGGTATACCTAAGTATCAGGCCGAAGGGTCGCCCTGTGCTATAGCACGGCATACCCATATTTCCGGCAAGGATCGATGTTCCCTTCTTCTATTTGGCTATATCTACTCATGCCAAGGCTCTGTCTTCAGCTGTTCCTTCTGCAAGAAATCATTCCTGGACCTGCTGGAGTTAGAAGAAGATATCGCTGAACTATCTACCCGATAATTATAAGTACGCAATTAATTGTAGAATAGCTTAGTAAATCAATATACTCCGTTTAAGCCTTATCTAAACCAGATGGCAATCGATGCTCTCACCTGTGGACTTAGTCACCAATATTTTTGAGTTTAACAACAGGCGCCCCAATGAGCTATTAACTGGCTGATATTGGCAATGCGATGAGATGCCCTATCGCTATAGGAAGAACATAAATTAACGACTATGCAATATTCGGTGTGTCGGCGTTTGCTCAGATTGCGAATGCTGAGCAAGGCTCCAATTGTGTTATCTGATAAGGCGGATCTAGAACAAGTGCGTAATTACACGCGCGATGCCAGAACTGCCAGAACTGCCAGAACTGCATGCGGCCCATAGCCAGCGTCTGTGATAGCTTGCCAGAGCGAGAGAGAGCGAGAGAGAGAGAGAGAGAGAGCGGCGAATTAATCAAGAGATAAATACGCTTATTGGCTTTATCAAAACGATTGACTACTGATTTGATATACTATGTATAGCTTGGCAACTTTTTCCATTCCCATAAATGCCTTGGAGCTAGTTCGAGCCACAATTAGTAGCGCTCTGGACTTCAGGTGCGAAAATGTGTAAGCTAAGGGAAGGAATCGGTAAGTAGGAGCAGATATTCTATGAACGCTTTCATTTCATTTGCCACTATTCGTTTGCTCTTGCTCGCACTCGCTTCGTTTCGCTTGCACCCGCTGCCAGTCGGCATAGGCTTTCTCTTTCTAATCTATGCTCAGTGCACGCTCGCACAATGGACTCATATCTGTGCCGATGAGGAGGACGGCACGCGTCTGCCTCTGCCCCTGGACTGTGCTCGTTTCGCGGTCTGCCAGGAGCGCGAGGTGGACCAGATACGCCGCTGTCCGCGTGGCCTCCACTTCAATGCGCGCCTGGGCGAATGCGATTTCCAATGGCGAGCCGAATGCCATGCCGCTGTGCTCTTCGGCAAGGCTGGCAGTGATAACGACTGCGTGTGCACCTGCTGTGCCGAGGAGTGTCCCAATGATGCCGATAAGCCTGACCAGACTACGCCCTGTTTACCGATTGAGAGCAGCACCACCACTCCGAGGCCTGGCTCCACCAAAACGGAGGTAACGGAGGTAACGGAGGTAACGGAGGTAACGGCCACAGAGCCCACTGAGATCACTATCATCGGCGATAGCACCTCTGAGACGGATACCACGGAAGTTCCCAGCGTCCCCACCAGTTTTTCTCCCAATTGGGAGTTGCCCAGCTACTGCGTGAGTACGCGAACGGATTGTGTGAATGAACCGGACGGCGCCATGCTCGAGCTGAAGGGCATCTGCACACGCTTCATCCAATGCAGCCATGGCTGCAGCGTGGAGCAGACCTGTCCGAGCGGCCTGTACTTTGATCCTGTGATGAATTTGTGCAACAGCCCGTGGCTGGTCGACTGCAAGCCAATCAGCTCCGACGATAATAATGGCGAGATCGTTGGACCCTCGGGCACGAGCTGCAGCGATCAAAGCGTCTGCGCTGGCCAGCGGGATGGCAAAATGTTCGCCGATCCCGACAGCAACGGCTACTTCGTGTGCCAGTGCCAGTGCCCCATTGCCATGCCCTGCGACCCGAACACCAAATTCAATGAGACAGCACAGGTGTGCGACTGGGACAGGCCTCAGGCGGGCACATCCGCTTCGACAGCCGCCGGCAGGAACGATGTGATCTGTCCAGATGACCTGGTCTACAATGCGACATCCGATCAGTGCGACTATCCAGCGGGCTATGTGCCGGAGGTTGTGTGCACCAATCCCACCACAATTTGCCAGGGCCAACCAGAGGGCAAACTCTTTCCCATCGACGGCGTTTGCAATATGTTCTACAAGTGCAACTACAACTGCGCCGTCGAGCAGTATTGCCCGAACAATCTGCTCTACGATTCGGAAACTAAGATCTGTGACTTCCCCGAGAACGTGGATTGCCCCTGGGAGCATAAGCCGCCTACGGGACCGAATGCCGGCCCCTCGGGCATAGCCTGTGAGAGCAACGGTCGCTGCTTGGGACAACGTGACGGCGTCATATACCCATCTCAGACCAGCTGCAGCGGCTATGTCATCTGCCAGTGCGAGTGCGAAGTGCCGATGGAGTGTCCCGAGGGATTACGCTGGGACGCCCAACTATCTACATGCAACTATGCAGATAGAGTAAATTGTTCTCTCTAGGATTGGACGGCACTCTCAAGTAGATACAAATTACAAAGTAATAAAATGAAAAACTGTAATCAAATATTTGCCCTTTACTTTTGCCGACTGTTGTTGAAGCGCTAAAGGAATCGCCTATTCAGCCGACAGACACTCGATCGATAATAATATCAGGTTAATCGCTTCGTAGAAACGCCCAAAGAACTCAAGTGCAAAGGTTCCAAGGTCTTAATCAGTCATTAAAACGTCCAAATACGCCAAGATAAGAGCTTTCAAGTTCCCCAACCAGAGGCTCTCCATTCTATGAATTCACCATTCTACATACTCGGACTAGGGAGATCTTAGCCAGATGTACGGCCCAGCACATATTTCGTTCCAAAAGCTCTCTCTCTCTCTCTCTCTCTCTCCCTCTCTCTCTCTCTCTCTCGGCATCTGTTGTAACATATCTGGGTCCATTATCAGTCGAAGCTATTGTAATATCGATAGGCGAATAATATAAGAGGCGAAGGAAATAATTGGTCTCGTAGTGAGCACTCGTGCTCCGAGCCAATTACTATTACGCCGGAATGCTTCACGATCGCTTCTAGCGGTATAAACGAGTCTCGATTGTACAGTGTTTCTTGTGTGCGTTCATTCTGGGCGATGTTTTAGATGGTCCCTACGATATTGCCACAGCTATTGAAGTGAATATGTGATGCAGAGGAGTTGCTTGGATCGCTCCGCAATCGTGGCAGGCAAATAATAGCCAAGTTCCAAACCAACTCTCGGCCCACAAAACTGAGTTGGGTTTGCTTTGGGGCCGGCATGTGTATCAATTATCCCAAGGAATGGCCGCTGCTGTACCAGATCCTTCTGTTTATGGAAAGGAATTTGGTTATGGAAGATCTTGAGGCTGAGCAGCATTCAATATGAATGCAAAAAAAATCCGATATATTCGGGAATGGCATTAGACAGATGGGCATCCGGTTGCGCTTGGGCAACATCTAAGAAGAGATTGAGATCGAGAAGTATTCTAAATAAATTCGAATAGATGGGCTATATTCCAGAGTGGCATTAGCCAGATATCCAACTGGTTGGGGACGAACTTGGCGTTGAACAGCATTCTGAATCAACAGGCTGGCTGGCATGCAAAGTGGCATCAGAAGGGCAGAAGGTCATTCGATCGGTCTTCCTTACAGCCTTCGAGCTCTACCCGGATACCAGTTTGATGTAGTTACTTGTAGCCGAATGTAGTAGCCCGTTATAACATGTGTGCTTCTTGACATCAGAGACTAACTGTTGTTGTACCAATTTAGGCCTTCTCCTGAACATCAGCACAGTTTGATAAGAAATCTTTGTTGTGTTTGGTTATATGATTGGTTTCTCTTTATCATTGGCACATCATTGGCATCCGTTCCCGTGCGAAAATATTCAATTATTTTAATTGACGGAAAATATAAAAGCTGAGACCTTGCAGGCAGATCTTCAGTAGACCATCTCTCTACCTAGCTTAACGTCGTTTGACTCTAGTAGAGTGCGAAAATGGCTCAAAAGCGAAACATAAACTGTGGTAAGATACATCCATAAAAACGTATATATATATATATATATATATATCGTTCATCTCATGCCATGTGCATACGTACCCTTGCCCCTTTTTAGCGTATTTTATTTTGATTGGAATTGCTCTCGTCTCGCCGTCTGCGGCTGACGATTGCTGCCAGCCTGGCGATACCAAGCCAGATGAGAACGACTGCACCAAGTACTACAGCTGCTGCACTGGACAGTTCGTCCAGAAGTCTTGCCCCGGCGGACAGTACTGGAACTCGCAGAAGCAGAGCTGTGAAATCGATAACGGAGAATGCGGTTCCACCTCCTGCAAGGAGGGAGAGACCAAAACGGATTCGGCAGACTGTTCCAAGTACCTGGTCTGCCAGAACGGAGCGTACGTGTCGGCATCCTGCAACAGTGGATACTACTGGAACTCGGACAGTGGCTCCTGCGTAGTGGATAACGGGCAATGCAAGCCCTCGACTTGCACTGATGGACAGCTCAAAATCGATGCTAGTGACTGCGCTGGCTACTTCGAATGCGTGGACAATAAGCTGGTCCAGCGAAAGTGTGCCGGCCGAACGTATTTCGATAAGAACTTGCTGGCGTGCGTTATAGACACTGAGGGCGTGTGTGTTAGCAAGGTCTGCGATCCGGAGTGCTGTGATGTACCCAACGATTGGCTGGGACCCGTCGACAAGAACTGCTCTGCCTTCATCCATTGTCTCTACGGCCAAGCGATTGAGCAAGTCTGCCCCAACAATCTCCAGTTCAATAGGAATACCCAACAGTGCGACTTCCCCGATGTGGTTCGCTGCGACGACGGCAGCCCGCCGCCGAGCGGACCTACAGCCGGACCCTCGGGCACCTACTGTCAGAGCGGTGGCCGTTGCGTTGGCCAGCCCGATGGGGCCATGTTCGCAAATAACAACAATGGATCGTATGTGGTGTGCCAGTGTGAATGTGAGATTGACTTCGTCTGTCCGGCCGGCTTAGTTTTTAACGCCAAGGTCCGTTCTTGCGATTGGCCCGACAGCGTCAACTGATAAACTTCATGAATAAATTCGTATATAACGCTGCATTTGCAATTCAAATTGGAACATAAGACAAATACCACGTTCATGGGAATCAGATGGGAATTAGATGGGCATTAGATGGGAATTGTGTAATTGAGCTTAGGGATGGCAGGGAGCACCCCATGTAGCGGACCACCAAGAGCTGCCCTCATCAATACATAAGCCAAGAGTGTTCAAATTGCAATGGATCTATATAGATATATATATATATTTAGATCGAAAAGGATTTCGGCTTCCTCTTGTTTGATAGTTTTTTCTTGTTCCTCTTGTTTGTCTTCCTTGCGACCTTACACTGCGCAATCTTTGGGTAGTCGCAACGCTTCGCCTGGGCATTGAAGTGCAACCCTTTCGGACAGTCCATCACTAGGAAGAGCATGTTGCTGCACAGCAAGAATTTGCTGCAGTCGGCCTGGTGAGGCACAAGTGCGTCCTGCTTCTCATCGGAGCAAAATCCGGCTGTTATGGCTGGCTTTGGCTCCTCGGGCTCTGGACTGAGGTCACATTTAGCTTCCGATGCCTTCATGCAGATCCGACGAGTTGGGCTGAACTGTTGTCGGCCCGGACAGCGTCGGAGCTGAGGTTTCTTCGATTTACATATAAAGTATTCAGAGCAGGAGCCAGCCTTGGGTAAGGTAATACCATTCTTTTTGCCCAAACATTGATTAGGAGTGATTACTTTATTCGGTTTGACGGGTCGTTTCGTTGGCTTCACTATCACTGGTGGCTCATCCAACTCATCGCTATCGGAATCCAAATCATCTGTTTTGGAAGCATTCATTTCCAATTCATCATCGTTGTCAGCAGCATCATCGGTATCGGTATCGGTATCGGTATCATTATCGTCATCGTCGGCATCGTCGCCTGAGGTTTCGTAGGGACAGATAACATTGTCGGCATTATCGCAGTGCAGGGTAAGTGGATTAAATTGACTGCCCTCATCGCAGGAGCCAGCCACAGCTTTGCCATCATTGCAAATGTAATATCCACGGCATTTGCCGAACATTGGCATTAGGATACCGTTCTTTCCCTTGCATATTGACGATTTAATCATGGAGCCAGTCTGCAATAAGAAATCAATACATCACGTAGCATGAGTGAGGCAGAGTGAGGCAGAGAGAGAGAGAGGATTGAAAATACCTTCAACTGGGCAAAAGCTAGTCGATTTACAATCAGAATTATCCAAAGTGTCAATAGGAACTTCATGACTCCAGCCATGATCGAATTCTCGTATAAACTGCAAGGGCCCGCCATCACCACTCGATATATATACGTATCAATGATGAATGATTGCAATAACACTATGTAAATTGCCTAGACAGATAATATTATCGACAGTTGCTCGTATTTGTTCGATACGAGAGGAACTTTCTTGCCTATTATCGTGATTGAATCGCTCATGTGTTACAAATGGCAAAAAATTCTATCTAGATGACACTACAGTCTGTCGTCTCATTCATAAAGAGTTCGCAGAGCAGCAACTTTTCAAATTTTCTACCAATATACATACATATATATATGTTAGTTTGTATACATATATATATATATATATGTTATTTTGTAAATTTTTTTTTCGAGTAACCTTGAAAGTAACATTGGCAAGCATTGACCTCCACTGTCAAGATGCTTTCCAAAGAGTACCTAAAAGTAGGCCATAAATATTTTCGGTGTTTGTGTTTTCCGTTGCGGAAAAGCCCGAAAGTATAGTGAGACGAGTATAGCACATAAGCGCCTATATTAGATACTATATAGATTATTTGCACCAAGCATTCTAAGAGCAGCGCCCAAGTGCTTGTCTAGAGACTGTTATCGAAATATATAATATATTGGGAATTCGATTGGATTGATGTCCTTGACCAAAATCCTCAGTTCTTTCCGTTTGTCTTGATTAATAGCGTACATTTAAATGGAATTCTTCTCGAATCTTATCCGTGCGTATTCTTTATCATTTGAGTTTCTTATATCTCAATATGATTAACGGCCCTCTATCAGTTTTGGTACCCCAGCGTCGAAAATTATTTTCATATAGGAATTAGTCATTTCAGTCTCTTTAAAGACGTGCTACCGAAAACAAAAAATATTGATTAGTAAAAACATTTCCGGAAAATAAATAATTCAAAAAACAAGTGATTTGTTTGCTATATTATTTTCTCGTGTTATTAATTGAGTTATTTAAGCGAATGGTGAAATGAGAGGTAATGAATATAACAATGTATGAACAAAATTTTTCATCATTGGACAATCAATTTACGATCATAATTTCAATTTCGTTCAGTGGTAATAATTTGGTTTCCAAGTAGAAGTTTTATAGCTTCGATTGAAACTAGTTAGTTATTAATTTTAAGGCCTCGGGTAATGCATTTCTATTTTAGGGAAAGAAAAAACATCAAGTGTTTACGAGAGCCTTGATATGCTTTTTCTATTTATAATCATAATTGAAAGCTTTGATAGAAAGAAGAAAGTGCGACGCGGACTTCGAGACGCCTGACGGTAAGATACCTCAAGTTTTTGGTTGATTTAAATCAAGCAGAGGAAAGTGATTTCAACGGTGCCAGCTGAAGGATACTTTCAGAGATGATTCCTTTCGCCGGCCATAGAGATAATGATGTTAGCCGAAGCGTTATTTAGTGTAAATCGAGCAGCGGCCATATGATGTGAGTGAACAGGGTATCCAGAGCTCAAAGATGAGATTCGCCGGCGCACAAGCCGCGATAAAGATCTCGATATCAATATTTGATAAGGAAGGGAGCCAGGAATCTACTTTACTAATGAGCCAGCGACGCGAAAAAATTCATTTTGGCCAATTGCTTAGCACTGCAAGATGTATATAAGCGTATTGGTCGCAACAGCTGCTCTCAGTACTAACCAGGCTGTGGAAAGCTGAAAAGTAGTAACTTGATACGCCACCGCCTCAGAACAGCCATGTCCAACTTCTATGGTAAGAGTGAGGGTTGCCGAGCCTGGAAATAGTATACTTACCGTTCCTTGCCGAATTCCAGCCCTAACCTTACTGCTGGTAGCAGTCAGCGCGAGCGCCGTCCTTGGCGCTAGTGTGGATAATCGGCAATATGGGCCGAAATTCTGCCTGGGCAAATCAAATGGATTGCGTGCCCTTGTCCCCGGCAGCTGTTCCAAGTTCATTGAGTGTCACAATGGCGAATCGAAGGAGTACACTTGCCCCAAGTTCTTTGACATTTCCGCTGGCATTTGTGTTCCACACAATCCCGGCTGCATTGAGTCGCTTGATGTAGATCACCGCATGAGCCCTCAGCGAAAAGCTCCTTGCCAGAGTACAACTCCGGCACCTGTTACCACTCGCCCGCCGTGCTCTGATAACATTAAGCCAACAACGACACCTTCGTCTCCGCCATGCAAG
>JABVZX010000330.1:6588015-6598492 GCA_020883565.1 Drosophila pachea
TAATCGCAAGCTAAGCCTTCAATCGAGTGAGGAAGCTTAAATGGTTTTTTATTTAATTGAACTGCAAACAGTGGAAAAGTACATGAATTTGGAATTCACATCGACGATATTAAACTGAGGTCATCACTTATTCATGCAGTCTCTCGTTTGCTCACAAAACGCTTAACTATTTATGTGGACTCGGCCATTCGGAGAGGTGTATTCGAGCGGGAGTAGATGGTGCAACCTTCGATAGTTGGTTGAGCGGGCCGAAGTCATCTGAGCCCAAATCAGGTGGACCTGGACCATGGTACAATCAGTGGCCAATGGCTATCACAAATCCAATTTCGCAGCATTCGATTGGCGGGCCGTGCGATGGGTGGACAGGGGTGGGGGGACACGTGCCGAAGGCGAGTTCGCCTTCGGGCTTTATTAGGCTGTCTTGCGACATTCATCGAACAAATAAATTTGAATGCATATTTAATTCTGGGAACAGGGCCACGTGCTGAGGGAGCAGAGCGCGTGTGTCGCCGTTTTAGGTCAGATTAGTTGAAAGTCGTCCAAAAAGGAAAAAGAACGAAAAGGAATATACTCCTTATGGCAATAGAAACTAGACTGTAATTACTGGATTTTGTAGACTTCGTTGACGCAGCTATTGAAAGGCTTACGAAAGCATGAGCAGTCATGGAGAGCTGACGGGCAACCCGCGCCGCAAATCGAACGTGTTTCAAATACGAATCGACAGTGTTGACGATGAGAGCACTGCGCCCATAACGGAGGCCAATTCTCGTGAGGATCTGATTGACAGCACGGCGCGCGAGGGCGACAGAGCGGCTAGCGAACAGACGGCGTTTCAGTTTCCAAGTGGGTGAATCGCAAACCTGAGTACCATTGGCCGGAGAGCCTGAGGCTAAGCCCTGTTCATTTCTAGGATTCCTTTCAGTGCCCACTCTACGGAACTCGCATCACAACTCGCAAAGCACTTCCCGGCGCCAAGTCGTCTCGAGCCCGGCCAAGAGCGAACGCATGATACGCAGCCATCAGACGAAGCTGCGGCCACGCAGACTCAGCCAGGACAGCGGGATTGTGGCGGGTCGCTTAGTGGGTTATGCGGTAAGTGCCGCTCGAGCTGCAGCTCCAGCACAACTAGCTAATGCCACTTTTGTGAACAGGAGAGTCCCCTGATCGAGCTGGACCTGCAGGCGCCGCCCATGGAGCCAAGCATTACCGCCGATCACATATACAGCTTCCTCGAAGCTGAGCGGCAAGCCCCCGGCCAGAGCCCCATACCATCTGGCAAGCCCGTTACGCCGAAGCCCAGCTTGGAGCTGAACTCGACCGGCGGCAGCTCGGCAACATACACGGAGAAATGGCTCAACTCATCGATGATGCGCGGCAGCAACGGCTCGTTTTACCAGAAGATAAACACAATGGCCGTGGCGCTGCCAACGCACTTGGAAACGGAGTCGGCAGAGCCGAGCCCCACGCAAGCCTTTGGGCCGCGTGTTGTGGGCAGCCATGAGGAGGACATACCGGGCACAGCAATGCGCCGCACCTTGGGCCTTAACCTAAGCCCGACGCTGGGCGGACGAAAGTCTAGCCAGGCGGAGGAGTCGGTCAAGGAGTCCTACGAAATAGTCGAATCGTCGCACTCGAACGTGCTGACCGATCAGTTCGGCTACAGGCAACTGATGCCCGCCGATCGCAAGACATCCACCGGGGAGAGCAGCATCACGGGCAGCTACTTGAGCAGCCGCAAGGCCAGCAAGAGCAACAGCATTGCGGGCGATGGCAGTGAGGAGCGACGCATCAGCAAGCAGGATCGCGAGGGCCTCGATCCGGAGTCGTTGATGTTTCGCGATGGTCGACGCAAAGTGGACATGGTGCTGGCCTGGGAGGAGGAGGATCTGGGCGTGATGACCGAGGCAGAGGCGCGCCGTCGCGACATAAGACGAACCTTCATGGACAATCTGGTCAAGGAGGGCCTCGAGGTGGAGCTGGAAGACAAGTCGCAGTCGTTCAATGAGAAAACCTTTTTCCTCAAGATTCACCTGCCCTGGCGCCTGGAAACGCGCCTGGCCGAGGTCATGAATCTCAAGCTGCCCATCAAGCGCTTCATAACCATATCCGTGAAGCCCTCATGGGTAAGACTGCTTTTGCTTTTCGATTTGATCCTAAGCATTGTTCTCATGTTCTCATACTCCACTCAGGACGAGGAGAATGTGGTCATGCGGAATGTGCAGTACTGGAAGGATGTCTGGCAGCGGTTAACCAAGAAGATACAGCTCGACCACACGCTGCTCGAGGGCGAGACAACCTTCAAGGCGGCCACGGCTAATGGCAACCCAGAGGAGCAGTAAGCATTTGGAGTGTGGCCGCTCGGATGGACTGCAGCAATTCTGCAGCAATTCTATTCCGTCCCGTCTTCTCTTGGTAGGTTCATTGTCAAGGATCGCGCAACGGCCTTCACGAGTGCCCAGCGCTCCCTGATGGTCATGCAGGTGCTCATACGCACACCCTACGATGAGAGCGATCGCAGCGGGATTAGGCGCCTGCTCAACGATGGCACCTATTTGGGGTGCTTTCCGCTGCACGAGGGCCGCTACGATCGGCCCCATTCGAGCGGCATTTCGCTGGATCGCCGTGTCCTGTACCAGACGTGGGCCCATCCCTCGCAGTGGTACAAGAAGCAGCCGCTCTGCCTGGTGCGCAAATACTTCGGGGACAAGATCGCACTCTACTTCAGTTGGCTGGGCTTCTACACGGAGATGCTGGTCTATCCGTCGGTTGTGGGCACTCTCTGCTTCATCTATGGACTTGCCACACTGGAGTCGGAGGACAACACGCCCAGCAAGGAGATCTGCAACGAGTATGGCACCGGAAACATTACTCTGTGCCCGCTCTGCGACAAGGCCTGCAGCTATCAACGGTTATCCGAGTCGTGCCTGTTCTCCCGACTGACCTATCTCTTTGACAATCCCTCGACGGTGTTTTTCGCCATCTTCATGTCCTTTTGGGGTAGGTACTGGCAGATGCCTAATGGCATAATGGCCTGACTAGTCTCTCCTGTGCTAGCAACCACCTTCCTGGAGCTTTGGAAGCGCAAACAATCGGTCCTGGTGTGGGAATGGGACCTGCACAACGTGGAAATGGATGAGGAGAACCGACCCGAGTTCGAGACGAACGCCACCACGTTCCGAATGAATCCGGTGACCAGAGAAAAGGAGCCCTACATGTCCACATGGAGTCGCGCCATTCGGTTTGTCATCACGGGAAGTGCGGTCCTCTTTATGGTAAGACTATCAAAGCTCTTTGGAAGGCAACAGTTGAGCCGTAGCAAATGTGATCGCAGATCTCGGTTGTGCTCTCCGCCGTGCTGGGCACCATCATCTATCGCATATCTCTGGTCTCGGTCATCTACGGCGGCGGCGGATTCTTTGTGAAGGAGCATGCGAAGCTCTTCACCACTGTGACTGCGGCCCTGATCAATTTGGTGGTCATCATGATACTGACCCGAGTAGGTACACTCTGCCTGACTTTGGTACATTATTAACGCTGTTCGCATTCCAGATCTACCATCGCATGGCAATCAAGCTGACAAATCTGGAGAATCCTCGGACCCACACCGAATACGAGGACTCTTACACCTTCAAGATATTCTTCTTTGAGTTTATGAACTTCTACTCATCGCTCATCTATATAGCCTTCTTCAAGGGTCGCTTCTTTGACTACCCCGGCGACGATCAGGCGCGGCGCAGCGAGTTCTTTCGCCTCAAGAATGATATATGCGATCCGGCGGGCTGCCTCTCCGAGTTGTGCATACAATTGGTACGAGCAATGGCTGCACTTCCACAGGATCTCCCCCTCCAATACAATTCCGATTCCTTTCAGGCCATCATAATGGTGGGCAAGCAGTGTTGGAACAACTTCATGGAGTATCTGTTTCCCAAGTTCTGGAATTGGTGGCGCCAGCGCAAGCACAAGCAGGTAATGGTCATAGCATGGAGCTCGTGTGCCCCCCGTTCCAGTTCATATCCTACCCACATTTTAGGCCACCAAGGATGAGTCGCACTTGCATATGGCCTGGGAGCAGGACTACCACATGCAGGATCCGGGCCGCTTGGCCCTCTTCGATGAGTACCTCGAAATGAGTGAGTAGGTGACCAATTGAAGACTATTCCAATCCTCATGGAACGCCTGTCTGCAGTTCTCCAATATGGCTTTGTGACACTGTTCGTGGCCGCTTTTCCTCTGGCTCCGCTCTTTGCACTGCTCAACAACGTGGCCGAGATCCGATTGGATGCCTACAAGATGGTCACGCAGGCCCGACGACCTTTGGCGGAGCGTGTCGAGGACATTGGCGCCTGGTACGGCATTCTGCGGATCATCACCTACACCGCGGTTGTCTCGAACGCTTTCGTGATTGCCTACACAAGCGACTTCATACCACGCGTCGTCTACAAGTTTGTCTACTCCGAATCGAACACGCTGGCTGGTTACATAGAGCATTCGCTGTCCATATTCAATACGTCCGACTATAAGGAGGAGTGGGGCGCCACGAGCAGCGAGCGGGATCCGGACACCTGCCAATATCGCGGCTACCGGTGAGACGGACAGACTAGACAGACAATTGTTTCCACATCTAACTACGGACTTCCTATTCTAGCAACGGCCCCAAGGACGTTGAGCCCTATGGACTGAGCCCACATTATTGGCACGTATTTGCCGCCCGCCTGGCCTTTGTCGTGGTCTTTGAGGTAACTGAATCCAGCTCTAACTGTTGCCTCTTGTGTTAATATGGTGTCACATCTCTGGACAAAAGCATGTTGTGTTCGTGCTGACCGGCATAATGCAATTCATCATACCAGACGTGCCGTCCGAGGTGAAGACCCAGATGCAGCGTGAGCAGCTGCTCGCCAAGGAGGCCAAGTACCAGCACGGCATCAAGCGGGCGCAGGGCGACAATCAGGATCTGATGAGCCTCTTCCGCGACACCACACACCGCGCCTCGGTAGCGGGCAGTCAGTCCACGGCGCGTGGCAGCTGGGCACGACGCTTCAGCCGGCTGAGCGACGGGCTGGATGCCCACGTGGAGGTCGCAGCGCGTCCGCGCCGTTCGGTGGAGTCCACGGTGTGGGAGGTCTCCTGACACGAGGAGGAGGCTGAAGACGAGGCCCCGGCGGTAGCCAAAAAATGAGACTAGCAGCGAAGGACTCTTTTAATCATGACACAGCACGTAGTATTTCAAAGGCACAGTCCACACGATCCTCATCTATGTTTAATTGTGCGTTTCTTCTGTAAATAAAAATTGCATTATATGTAATATAAAAATAAATAGAGATCAAGTCAACTGAGAGTGAACCTATTGATATGTAAATGAGCAGAGTAGAAGTGACGCGTACATCGGCCTATGGTCCTACTCCCTTCTCTGTCTGGCCGCAGCCCGACGGAAACCCTGCTCAGTCCCAAGTTGCTTTGGCAAGTACACCCATGACATTTTCATTGTATATATACATAAATGTGAAGATAAATATACTAAAAAATGTGTTTCCTGTTGTTCAAATTTATGATAAAAGTTCTAGACTGTTGCTGACATATCCTAACTAAATTGAAGAACGTTGCTGATCGCTGGGCGAAGGGCTTTCAAGACAAACTTTTCCAGTTGCTACTGAGAGTCTGCTTGGCAACGAGTTGGGCTGGGCTGGGTTGCTTGGCAACCACGGGCATTGTTTATCGTCTTCAGGTCAGCTGTCCGTCGCCTTCAGTTCAAGATGAATAAAAAACTTTCGCCGGAAGATGCCTTTTACGAGAACCTGACGCTCGGCCTTTTCAAAACGCTGTGTGAGTATGAGTGTGTCTGTCAGTCGGTGCTCGGCCAATAACCCTGGCGACTGCAATCTGATAGCAAGTGTTCCGCGCGTCTGCAATGTGAGTCTGGAGCGGCGGCAGCCGCTGAATCCCTGCCAGGTGGTCAACTGGGAGCAGCGTCATTGCGTCTATCTGCCGGAGGACATGAAGAAGTTTTACTTGTCCAGCGACGGCTTCGTGCTTCACTGGAGCTATCAATATGCACGTAAGTGGACATGTCACAGACAGTGCCTTCCACTGGCCTAATCGCACCCTCCTCATCATCCCAATCAGCGAACGACATTCGCCGCGTCGGCTACATACACTTTCCCCACTTGCTACAGGTGACACTGCTGCGAGAGAACATCGAGAATACACCGGTGGCTACCTATGCTGCCCCGTCGGCTGGTGCGTGTGCCTCGTCGGCAGCGGCGGCCAGTGCGCCAGTCGCCAAGGACAAATGGGACAATCCCACGCCCATCATCACAGCAAAGACCAAGATATTCGAGATCAACAACATCAACGAAATGGCCAAGGTGAGCGAGCTTTCAGCTCAGTAGATAGCTTTACCTTGCACGATCCATCCGGGTAATTTCAGGTGTGCATGTTGTACGACTCGACCAGCTCAAACAATCCCAAATTCTACCTGCTGGAGCTGAGCACGTTGACCTGGCAGTTCCTGGCGGAGACGTTTAGCGAATACTTGCGCATGGCCATTGCCCATCTGGGCCTGCCCTACTGGGAGCTGTGCTTCTCCAGTTTTGGCCTACCGTCTTGGACGGAGCAGCTGTTCCTGTTGCTGGCTCCGCATCTGCTGGAGAAACACGAGCTGCGACGCGGACGCATTATCAATCCAGCCTGCGAACATCCGTATAACATACTCGATCCGAACATCTTTCGCAGCAAACCGAAAGGCGGCACAACCAAGTCGTCCACCAGCAGCATAAAGGCCCACAAGTGAGACCTTTTAAAAAAATTATTTTTATTGTGTTAACAAATGCACATTGGCTAAAGATTCCCAGTATGTACTGCAATAAAAAATGTCTTAAAAACGAGAAAATTTTAAAAAAATTCGGAGCTCTTGTCTTCCAGATCGCCTAGCATTTTGTCCCTGATTTGGGGCCTGGGATCATCCTTGATCTCGGTGGGGACAGCACCCGCCTCTCCCAGCATAAACTCTAGCTCGTCGAGCGTCAACTTCTCACCACGCAGCTCTACCGGTCCGATAAACTGTTTGCGCATGGCGCCCTCGTAGTACACAAAAATGGTTGGCAGGTTCTTTTCCGGAAAGTTCGGGATGCAGGTCGTAGCAATGGATCGCAAAAACTTGGTCTGCGGGAAACGAACGGCCAACTGCTGCATGTGGTGGTGTATGAGCGCGCAGAGTGGCACACCGTTTGCGTACAGATGTATCACCACCCATATGCCCTCGCCCGCCTTGGTCACTTCGTTGACGTATTCTTGGCCGGATATTTCGCGTACGCATCCAAATCGAGCCTTCTCAGCCAGGGAACGCATCTCAGCAATGCGCCGCTGACGATACTGTTCTAGCACCGCCTCATCCTCTGAGTCCTCGAGTTCGTCGAGCTCGTCTAGGGACATATCATCAATATTCTTGTTGCGCTCCCCCTCCTGAGGCTGCAGATCTGTTCTTCGCTGAATCACATCGTTCATCATTGCCTGGATTTGGTCTTCTGTAATTTCTGCTTCCTTTTGGCGAGGTCCAATGATTCCTTTTGCACGCAACACATCGTTCCACTCGGTATCTTCGTTGGGGTCCTGCAACAAAATCAGATGTAATTGGGTTGCTTTTTCATTCAAAAAATGTATGGCCCACTCATGCGTTGCGTCTGAGAGTCGTTTTTACCAAATATGGATATAAGCGATTGCACATGCATAAAGGTATTTATATACACAGAGCAAATGTAATCATTGATACGGATGGTGATATTATAGTGACTGTGAACATACCTGCATTGTTGTTCGGCGATTTGTTTTTGGGCACCACGTCAAAATTTTAAAATATTAAGCTAGTTTTTACTTAACTTTAACTAAATTTATAATATGACTAACCGAAATATGATAAACAGACACACACTCAAATTGCACTGTTAAAAATACCAAAAGATACTATTTATGACAGAAGTTTTTGAGCTCATTTAACAGAGCACTGTTAGTAGTTTAGTATTTTTTTAGACAAGAACTGTGTGCACGGCGTGGCAACCAGCTTATGTCAGCTGTCTGGACAGAGCAGCAATTTGACTAACATAGCATAGGATATGTTAACGACATTCACAACACCGACCAACGAACTGAACGGCGAGCAACATGTGGCTTATCTGAATTTTTGGTATTCTTAAATGCAAAGAAAATACTAAGAAAATACTCCAATGAATATTTTTAACACGTTGGCAGCACTTATTCAATTCAAATTACAGCAGTTACTGTAACTGGATTTGTATTGAATTTGCAGTTCTTTTCCTTCGATTTTCGCAGCACTCAACGCTATCGGCGTGGAAGGGAAGCGTTTCGATCGATAATTGAATTATAGGCTATAGATTACTGCACGTGCCTGCTCAATTCCCAACTATATCCCGCCCCATTGTTAAAAGGTCAAAGTGCGCAGAGGTACTCAGAGGTGCTGACGAAAGGAAAAGTCTTTGGCTACTGTACTGTGTATTGTGTATTATAACTTTTATTTCAATCTGTCTTTTTTGTTCATTTGCTTTCCTTCGTTATTCAGTTGCTAATTAAACAATTTAATTAGTGAAATTATCGTACACCATCAAAATTCAAATGTTTTTCTTTTGTTGCTTTTCGGTTTTTCACATCGATACATATTATGCATATAGTAGTAGTTGTTCTTGTTTTCTTTTGCTAACTGTTTTATTGCATAATGCAACACTTAATATTTATAGATTTCCTTTGATATGAGACTTCTTACGCCTCGTCCTTTGGGTTTCGTTACTTTAAGTTTAGCTTAGCTCCTGCCACTCAGATTCATGAAACAGTTTCATGTACATTTAAATTATTTAACGTATTTTTTAAGCGTACCTCAAAGTAAACAACATTCGCCATTAACTACTTCAACTTCCAGCTTACCTAAATTTAAATACATTTACTAAAAAAAAAAACACTCTTGGAAGTTTCGCAATGTTGAGCGCGCGCTTTTATCTAACATTCAATATTATTATGCGGTATTTGTTTATGTGTATGTATATTTATATATTTATATATATGTATAAGGTTTATGCGTTGAATACGTTGAAGTGAAACATGAAAGTTTGCAACAAACTTGTGCCTAAACATTTATTAAATTCAATTCGATTTTCACTTTCAGCTCTTGGCTTTATATTTTCTATTCAATGTTTTCTTTTTGTTTATTTATTTGATTTTTGTTTTTGTTTTGTTTTGTTTTTGTTTTGTGTTTTTTTAATTATTTGTTCTCGTTTTTTTTTTTTAGAGAGCCAGCACATAGAAAAAATTCAACTACTTTATATCGGATAGCTTTATGAGTATCATTAACAGTTAACATATATTTAAGTTCGGCCTGGAACACCCGACAAAAGCGACGAAAGCGACTAATTTGAAACTGGAGTCACCCGACAAATGAATCACTATTCGGAACAAAATTACTTTAAGTTTAGTAAGAATAGATTCGGATCTTTCAATTCCAACGAGAATATACGGAAATTGCTTAAGGTTTATATCTATTATATTTGTATATTTTTTCTCTCTTTTTTTTTTTTTTTTGTGTTTCATATTTTGGGGTGGCATTGTTATTAGTTGAAATGAAACTTCGAGATCTTTATACAAATGAGTGAAACCATAGTTGAGTGGTTGCCAGGTGTTTCCACAGATTCGCAAATCCAAATCAGATCAGTTTTTGGCACAAACTTTGACTAACGTTCCGTCCCTTGCCTACCGTTTGTCGTCTGTCCGCTTCGCCGTATCACTTGATGCCCAAAAGTCTTTTGAATGCGCGCCTGTAGTCCAAATTGAAGATCGTGTAGATGACCGGATTGAGGCCGGAATTGATGTAGCCCAGCCAGGTGATGAAGTTCTTGAACTTGTTTGTGGGGCAGCAGCTCTGGCAGAAGGGCAGAATCACGTACATGAGAAAGAAGGGCAGCCAGCAGATGACAAAGACGCCCATAATGATGCCCAAGGTGCGGGCCGCTCTCCGCTCCTTGGACAGCGAAATCTTCTGCTTCTCTTCGATGAACTGGTTGACGGCGCTCGGCTTCTTCTGCAGCGCGCTGGCGGCGCCAGCTCCAGCGCCAGTCGACGACGACTGCGGGGGCGTCAGCTTCAGTGAAGTCTGCTCCTCGGCTTGGGTCACACACACCTAGAAGAACAAGAAGGAGAAGGAGAAGCAGGGCACGTGCAGTGCAAACTGTGCAAAATGAGAAGACTCTAAGCTGCTCCCACCTGTATGCAACCCTTGGGATCGCTGCCGCTCTCTGTGCTTATCTCCGGATCCGACTTAGCCGTGGCATTGTTGCTGTTGACTTGCGGCAGCAACTGTTGCTCGCCGTGCGGCTCGCAGGCCGACGAGGATGACTGCGAGCGGCGGTTGTTGCGTGCCTTGCCGTGTTTGATGGAGTCCTTGATCTTGGCGCGGCGCGACTTCTTCACCAGCACAACGACA
>JABVZX010000330.1:7249376-7259698 GCA_020883565.1 Drosophila pachea
GTTCAATGGCTTTGGCTTAAGCGCCGCACTTCACTTAACTTTTCTCTCCAGGGGGCGGGAGGGAGGCAGGCTAGAGCGGGGCTTTAGGTATTCTCCAGTGTTTTGCTTTTGGTCAAGTATGATTGGAATTTTATATGGAGTGAAGGGCTCGGCGACGACGAGGACAACAGCAACGGAAAAGGCAGCGAGGAGGACGTCAAAATGGCCAACACGTAGCAGCCAGCAGGAGGCGAGGCTGACTCAAGTGTTTGACTTTTAGTTGGTTGAGCTTCTCAATGCGGGGAGGCTGCTTAAAAGCATTTTGCAGAGCATAGCAAATTGTTACTTGGTCAATGCTCGTATTATTATTAATTTATGTTTGCCATAGCTGCGATCGAATCAATAAACTAGTCACGTTCCCCAGCAGCAGCGGCAGCCAGCTAGCCGGAAACAATGCCCGGACCGGAAGAACGCATCTACTTGGCCACAAACAAAAGGCCATTCGCAATTTGTTGCTGGCAGGAGCTGGCGAAAAGAATGCTTAATTTATGTGCGCTTATCAAAATGGCGCTAATTGAAAATTAGCCTGTTATCATGCAATTATCTATGGACTGCTCCCGCACACAATCGCCCTCTCTTTCCTTCGCTCTCTCTCTTTATAGCGCTCTCACGCTCTTGCATGTGTGGCGAAATTCAATTTCCACATCAGATAGATAAGCGAGCAAATGAAGCTCGCTACGCGCTGGCGGAAGCATGAGCTCCAGCTCGAGCTCCGTCTACTTTATATGGTATATAAACGAGTATTTTGATTTGTGCGCCATCAGATTCGCAGATAAACCATGCAGAAATTAAGACAATCTGCAAGTCTGTGGGGCTGGCCCTCCTCCTGCTCCTCATGCTCCTGCTGCTCCTGCTGCTGCTGCTGATGCCGCTTCGCTGCATGACTCATGCATGAGCTGGGGAGAATGGAGCGTTAAGTTAATAGACCATGGCACGTAAAATTTATGGCCAAATAACCGCAGTCTTTAGCCAACAGCTGTGGACGGAGTAGCTCGATGCGTGAATTGGTTGACAATGCGGGTATGTAAATGCGCCGAAAGGGGTTGCTTTCGCATAGAAGCAAAAGTGAGAGGGAGTGACGGCTGACGGGTGACGGGAGGAGGGTGACGCGAGGAGGGTGGCCAAATCGAGGAAGAAACTTAATTCGCAGTAAATTGAAAAACAAGCACGAAGCAACAACTTGTAATCAACTGAATAAAAGCAAACCGAACTCGAAGGGGGAACTTGCATTAAAAATTTACTGTTAAAGGGATTTTTGAGAAATTTCTAAAATAGTGCAAATTTATTTATGAGAAAACTATTTCACTTAAAATGTATTTATTTATTTACCACAAATTATTTTCGTGTAAAATATTCGTTGAAAAAATTCTTATTCCCTTCATTACATCGAATTGCCTATGAATTCTTTATATATGTAGAGCATTCTATATGTATTTTACAGACATGAATTTATTGCTTATTCATTCAATTTTTTGTTTTCTTGCATCCTAATTTCCGCTCAGCAGCATAGATCTAATGCAGTTAGGTTGATTGTCGCATAAGCCATTAGGTGCAGCTGCAATGCAGTCGCTTCTTTCTGTGATGCGAGCGTCAAAATTGCCATGAAATAAAAACTAATCAAATAAATAAATAAACGAACAGCTACGCAAGGAGTGAGACGGCAAGAGGGAGCGAGAGAGAGAGAGAGAGAGAGAGAGGGAGTGAGGGACGTGAGAGAAAGGAATAGAAATTGCGAAATAAATGCCACAAACAATTGACAATAAACTACACGACGCACACACTCGCACACACACACACACACACATGCGTGTGTACACAAATACAAAGCTTGCATGCGTCAGGGATATAAACAAAATTAAGAGAATCTAGCAGCAGCGCAGCAGGAAAAAACTGCCAAAGAGAAAGCATCATGGCAAATAATAAATAAACTACAGTTCATGTCATGTCAGCAGGAAGAGGACCAGCAAACAGCCAAAAATGAAATTGGACAGAGACAGGAAGATAGACAGGGAGAGAGAGAGAGAGAGAGAGAGAGAGAGGGAGGAGCCTGGTGCAAAAAATATGGCTGAAGCGAACTATAAAGATGCGTGTAGTTAAATTAATGAGTTCTTTAAGTTCCCTCATTTGTACGGGCCGAGAGTAATTGAAATGGGCAATATGTCCTGCATGCCGTCAAGTGGAAGGAGCCGCTCGAGGAGCTAGGGCTGGCCAGGCGGCAGAGACTGGACAGCCGCTTGGAGGCTTACTGCGAACCAATACTACAATACTACATTTGAGTAGGTTTCCAACACTGTCGCCTAAATCATATACATATATCCACATCCATAGATATTGACGCATCTCAATGGCTTATCACAGACTATAAAGGTTCTCGGGCGAAGGCGTGGGCCTTCCCACTTTGACTCCAATAAGCCGAATGGCCCTGCGGGCCGCGTTTCATCAAACTCAAAAATGTCAGTGAATCGCCAGGGGATGGGCCACGGCTGCCGTTTGATTTGGATTGCTTTGGCACGTGCAGCCGGATGGGCAATCGCGCACACACACTCACGCGTGCACACACTCACACACACACATGCATGCGATTTATATGGAGGCCCAGAGCTCTGTCATTGCAATATTGGTGAAAGCCGTCGATGATGACACGACTTCAGCGCGCGAGCGGCTTCAACTCAATTATCAAACCTTGGATGCCAGAGCCAGATGGCTTAGCCGCCAGCCGTTGGTCCACGCTCGGTTCAGCTATTCGCTCAGCGAGCCTTCCGTTGCTGCGAAACTCCGTAACTGCTCCACTCTGGCACTCACACGTGCAGGCATATTTTTCGAATAAACAAGCACCGTGCCGGGACATGGACTGCCGCGACGACGGACGAGGGACGACGGACTGCAGACAGCACATCACGGGACTGTTGCAGTGTGGGAGTAAGGGCGTGCGAAGTCCGGACAGTTGAGAGCTGGCACAAACGGCAAACGGAAATGGATTTTTGATTGAGTGCACAATAAAATGTGAAATGCATTTTACAGCTGAAAAACAGGCAACAGAAATGCCCGAACACACACACACACACACACCCACACACACGCGCGAGCGCGCGCCCAGGGAGATACTCACACAGACTGAAACGGGAGTTTAGCCATAGTCCCGATACTTATCCATATACATATGTATATTTGACATACGCGTATTTATTTTATATCCTTCTTTTTGCCCCTGGTCGAAATTGTTGCAATTGAAATGAAACTTGATGTGCGGCATTATTGCAAATTGAGCGGCGAACCAAAACGTTTGCACTTTTATTTCTCCCCGAACCGAACCGCTCCGAACCGAACCGTGTCGAATGGAGCCATGCCACGCCCCCATCCAGCTGCAGCAGCACTTTTAATTTGCGCTCAAAGTTGCGATTTATTTGCTTTGGCTTCCATATTGATGCCGCCTACATGAAAGTCAATTTATTTCATTATAAACTGCATAGGTTTTTCGGATCGCCCCTCGCCGTTGATTTGGCCTCGTCTCCTTTTTTATTGTGCATATTTGGGCAAATTTATTGGCCTCCTGGCTAACAAATTGCCAACACAATGTCGGAAAATGATTGCCTCGCCGTCAACAAAGCTCGGCAATGGCATAAAAAGAGAACGAGCCTGCACACTCCCCGGCATTAAAGGCCCCCGTAGTACCCATTGAATAAGTAATATTTATTATGGAAATGTATTTATGTGGCTATGCAATCAAATGAATCTGAAATTATTGCGGAATATCCTCAATATAAAATATAGAATTAAATCTCTAAAGCTTGGATACTGCCCGCATGCAATTGGCATTCTGGCAAGCTAAAATTTCGATAAAGATTTAAGGAGACGATAAAGATAAAGATAAAGATAAAGATAAAGATAAAGATAAAGATAAAGATAAAGATAAAGATAAAGATAAAGATAAAGATAAAGATATCTTTTCTTTACATTCTGGCAAGCTAAAATTTCTTTAAAGAGAGACAAGATAAGAGATAAAGATAAAGATAAAGATAAAGATAAAGATAAAGATAAAGATAAGATAAAGATAAAGATAAAGATAAAGATAAAGATAAAGATAAAGATAAGATAAAGATAAAGATAAAAGAACGATAAAGATAAGCTAAAGCTAAAGATCAGATAATCCCGATCCCGATAAAGCTAGAACGCTCCCGCTCCCGCTCCGATCCCGCTCCAGCTCCGATAAAGATCTCTCCAGCTAAAGCTCCCGCTCCCGATAAACCGCTCCCGCTCCCAGCTCCCGCTCCATCCCGCTCCCGCTCCCGCTCCCGATCCCGCTCCCGCTCCCGCTCCCGCTCCCGCTCATCCCGCTCCCGCTCCCGCTCCCGCTCCCGCTCCCGCTCCCGCTCCCGCTCCCGCTCCCCGCTCCGCTCCCGCTCCCGCTCCCGCTCCCGCTCCCGCTCCCGCTCCGCTCCCGCTCCCGCTCCCGCTCCCGCTCCCGCTCCCGCTCCCGCTCCCGCTCCCGCTCCCGCTCCCGCTCCCGCTCCCGCTCCCGCTCCCGCTCCCGCTCCCGCTCCCGCTCCCGCTCCCGCTCCCGCTCCCGCTCCCGCTCCCGCTCCCGCTCCCGCTCCCGCTCCCGCTCCCGCTCCCGCTCCCGCTCCCGCTCCCGCTCCCGCTCCCGCTCCCGCTCCCGCTCCCGCTCCCGCTCCCGCTCCCGCTCCCGCTCCCGCTCCCGCCCCGCTCCCGCTCCCGCTCCCGCTCCCGCTCCCGCTCCCGCTCCCGCTCCCGCTCCCGCCGCTCCCGCTCCCGCTCCCGCTCCCGCTCCCGCTCCCGCTCCCGCTCCCGCTCCCGCTCCCGCTCCCGCCCGCTCCCGCTCCCGCTCCCGCTCCCGCTCCCGCTCCCGCTCCCGCTCCCGCTCCCGCTCCCGCTCCCCGCTCCCGCTCCCGCTCCCGTCCCGCTCCCGCTCCCGCTCCCGCTCCCGCTCCCGCTCCCGCTCCCGCTCTCCCGCTCCCGCTCCCGCTCCCGCTCCCGCTCCCGCTCCCGCTCCCGCTCCCGCTCCCGCTCCCGCTCCCGCTCCCGCTCCCGCTCCCGCTCCCGCTCCCGCTCCCGCTCCCGCTCCCGCTCCCGCGCTCCGCTCCCGCTCCCGCTCCCGCTCCGCTCCCGCTCCCGCTCCCGCTCCCGCTCCCGCTCCCGCTCCCGCTCCCGCTCCCGCTCCCGCTCCCGCTCCGCTCCCGCTCCCGCTCCCGCTCCCGCTCCCGCCCGATCCCGATCCCGCTCCCGCTCCCGCTCCCGCTCCCGATCCCGCTCCCGCTCCCGATAAAGCTCCCGATCCCGCTAAAGCCCCGCTCCCGCTCCCGCTCCCGCTCCCGCTCCCGCTCCCGCTCCCGCTCCCGCTCCCGCTCCCGATAAAGCTCCCGCTCCCGCTCCCGCTCCCGCTCCCGCTCCCGCCCGCTCCCGCTCCCCTCCCGATAAAGCTCCCGATCCCGCTCCCGCTCCCGCTCCCGATCCCGCTCCCGAGCTCCGCTAAAGATCCCGCTAAAGATCCCGCTCCCGCTCCCGCTAAAGATAAAGCTCCCGCTCCCGCTCCCGATCCCGATCCCGCTAAAGCTCCCGCTAAAGCTAAAGATCCCGATCCCGATCCCGCTAAAGCTAAAGATAAAGATAAAGCTAAAGATCCGCTAAAGCTAAAGCTAAAGATAAAGATAAAGATAAAGATAAAGATAAAGATAAAGATAAAGATAAGATAAAGATAAAGATAAAGATAAAGATAAAGATAAAGATAAAGATAAAGATAAAGATAAAGATAAAGATAAAGATAAAGATAAAGATAAAGATAAGATAAAGATAAAGATAAAGATAAAGCGAATAACAGCAACTCCTTTTGCCACATCAACTTCCAGGAGAGGAACAAATATGTACTTGGAGCAAACATCCTCAGCTCAGAGTGTTCGCGGAGCAATATCCCACAGATATGTCTGCTGCTTAACATAAGAGTAAGTCAACAACGGGCAGACCACTGAAGGAGAGAGAGAATGGGCAAGAGCATGTGAGGGGGCGAGACTCAGAACTTGAGCATATCGAACGCTTTTGGCATTCAGTCAGTCAGATACACAAACGATGCCAATTTCGATATATGCATATGTATGTATATGCCAATGGCCAAATTGTGTAGCCAACTTGGCTCTCTGGCTGGCTGGCTGACTGGCTGGGACGCTGAGGACATGCCCGGCCTGCCCGGGATATCAGTGACGGGGAGTGGCTAGCCAAATTTTCGGTCTAGACGTTGCCTAATGACAAACGCAAACCACAAAAGACGTTGGCAGAAGATGCTCTAGAAGTCAGTCAAGTCAGAGCCAAGTCAAATGGAAATGCCGCGTCCCGAGCTGCCTCGCCCTGGAGGGCCGCAGTGGCTGGCAGTGAATGCAAAATAAATAAAATCAACTTTAAATAAAATCCATCGTTGACTGCGGCCATCCACTCCGGCTAATTCCTATTGACAAAGCATCGGGCAAATTTTGCAGCTGCGCATCGAGGCACGGCCATTGAAGAGATGATTCCAGATTCATAAAATGCATGCAAAATGGCCAAATCAAATGGCTGAATAGACCCAAAATGGAATTGGCGCATCATCATTATTTATGCGATGGCAGCCCCTCCCACCACCGCCCCAGCTCCGCCCGACAATCGATAAGGGCGCTGTCCAACTTTTGAAGCGAATTCTTCATTTGCATAGCGAGAGAAAAGAAGTCTGCGAATTAATATGCAAAATTAAGACTGAAAGAAACAGAAACCGAAAAAGAAAAAGAAAAAGAAGCCAGCAGCCAGCATTCCCGCCTAGTGAAATTGTGTTCTTCCTCTATAAAATGCAAATGTTTGGCCAGAAGAAGTTTTAGTATTATTTTCGAAACGATCATGAAACGGTCCATCAGTTTGCTCTGCGGAGGTGCGTTCAACGATTCTGTAAAATTCCTTTTTTTTTTTACTGAAAAATGATCTGCTAAGAAGTGAATATTGCGAGTGAGCTCTAGGTTCTGGGTGATGGAAGCAAGAAGAAAGGAAGGAAGGAGGAAATGCTTTCCATAACTAGTTGGAATGGAGCTTGTGCCTCCAGCCGCAGCAGGCTTCTCCAAGCCAAACTAGTTCGAGACACTTCCAGGAGCAGTAAAAAGGAGGGAGGGTGAGATAGAGAAAGAGAGAGCATTCTAGTCATTATAATACTCAGAAGCATTTCGACCCAAATGGGGACAAGGCCAGCATTTGTCATTTGCGGCCATCCATAAAGGTGTTTACGAGAACCATCCACAAATTCCAGGAACTGTGTCCCAGCGCGATTTTCGCAAAATCCCAAGACTCAAGCCCGAAACCCAAAGAAAGAGAAAATAACGCCACAGAGCCCAACACGCAAAACCCACAGTCGCGACGCTCAGCGATTTGAGCCGAGCTCAGTTGCACGGCGCTTATTTGGTAGCCGTAATTGAGGCTTAAGGCTGGACACAGCACTCGGCAACGGGAACGGGGACGGGCGCGGGCATGGTATCCCATGACCCAGTCATAAAGCCATAAATAAATCGTGGAAATACCCAGACAGCCGTCAGCGGAAAATATTCCGAATGAAAAGCATGGAAACACTCTTTATGGCCAACACGCGCTCGAGCTAATGAGCTCGCTGCCAGGTAGCTGGCAGGACACTGTCGCAGAAATTCGCTGGGTCCGCTTGGCTACCTGGCCAGGCCGATATATAAGCAAGGTCCGTGCAGATGCTCGTATTCAATGCACACGGAGTGTCCTCACGATGAGCAGCCACAGCCTCAGCCTGAAACGCGAAGAGCGGCTAGAGAAGAAGCGAAAACGAAAGGAGCTCAAGAAGCACAGCTTGAAGGCCAGCAAGGAGCAACAGGATAAGCTCAAAAAGCACACGAAAAGACGGCTCAAGATGTCGTCGGGCGGCAACATTAGCTTCGACTATCAGCTGTTCCTGTACCGCCAAGAGCTGCGCCGCTCGCACACAAACTTCTCGTATCTGCGCCTATCCCGGGCCAAGATCCTGCTGACGGCTGAGCTGATAGCCAAGAACATGTGCAGCTACAATAAGATGTGCAGCGTGGACGATCTCAAGATGCTCAGCCGCGAGGTGCAGTTCAAGAAGCGGCTGTGCAGCCAAGTGGAGCGCCTCGAACAGTTCCAGGAGCTTGGGCTCACCGACGTGGTGCTCAACGGCAAGCGGACGGCGCTCTAGAGTCGATCAGCCGGTGCTGTTGCATGCGGGCTCTGTGGGTCCAAAGGGTCCTGTGGTTTAGGCTAGGGCTGGGCAATTAGCTTAAGTTACGCGCTCACAGTTAGCTTTTTTTTTTTTGAATACTCTAAGTCTAGATTGTAATATTTTATCAAATAAAATATGGCATTTACATTCACTCCGAACACCCCATGATCCGTTGATCCTTTCAGCCGTGCTGCTCTGCCAGGCGCTGTGCTCGGCCCACGACCAGTTCAACGACGGCGCAGAGGCGCTCAAGCTGAAGTCCCTGCTCAGCTCCATACGTGCCAGCACCACGCTCAAGCCACACACCAGCGACTCAATACCTGCCAGGACGCAGAGCAGCTTGGCCAGCGTCGAGGAGGATCGGGATTACAACTTTCAAAGCGATCGCCTGCCTGCGCTGACCATGGACGAGTTCAACAATTTGGCGCAGGACGCCAATCCGCTGCACTTTCTCAAGCAGCTGGCAGCAGCTCAGCCGGAGTCGACCACAGTCCAGGTAGAGTCTATGACGGAGCCCGTGCGCACTCAGGCGGAGTCATTCAAGCCACAGGTAGCTCAAACTGTTGTTAACTCCACGATTGCCTCTCACATTGGTTGCCTCCGTGCAGACTGGCCGGCCTGAGCCCGCGCCCGGCACACCCATCTACATAACGATTCCCATCTACATCAACACCTCGGGCAAGCTGCCAGTCAGGCTGATCGTTGGCGACCAGGAGATGGCGCTGCAGCGGCGCCTGCCTGCCCACAGGAATAGCCACTCGACCAAGTCGCCCAACTCGCACTTCAACCGCTTGCTGGAGCAGATCCAGCCGCCCAGGAGACGTACCACCAATCGGGTCCGCAGCCAAAGCCGCAACAAGATCCCGGCCCCGCACGAGTCGCACAGCCCAGCTGGGCACTGAGAAGTGGAGCGGACATGGTCATGAAGATTTTATGGGTGTCCAATGCTTATGGCTAACAATAAATAGTGGAAATAAATAGTTGAGGTATTCAACGGAGATAATTCTAGACTGCGTTGCTTGCTGCAGCTGGTTCAGCCGGCTTGGCGGCGTCCTCCTCGGCTGGCTGCTCGGGCAGCGCCTCTTGCTCAGCCACTGGGGCCGGCTCTGGCGCAGGGAGCTCGGGCTTTTTGTCCTCAGCCTCTGTAGCAACTGTGGGAACCGCTGGCGCTGGAGTCTCCTCCTCGTCGTCGTCGGCAGCGTCGATCACCTGCTCGATGGTCTGCTGAATGAAGTGCTCGAACAGCTGGAAGTACTGCAGCGCATTGTTCGCCACCTGCTCCGTGGGCAGCTCCGTGGTGACCTTCTTGAGGGCATCGCGTATCAGAACCAGCACCGGCTTGCGCGTGGTTGTCGCCGGGCTGCTGCTGCTGCTGCTGCTGCTGCTGGCGGCTGTGGGTATCGTGGTGACACTTTCGGCAACTGGCTCCACGGGGGCAGCCACTGCGGCAGGAGTTGTCTCAGGTTCGGCTGGTTGCTTGGCGGGCTCTTCGGCAGCGTCACGGCGCCGGCGAATGAACGAGTCGTCGTCATCGTCCTCCTCCTCATCATCGTCCTCGGCAGCAGTCTCCTGCTTCTGAGCCTCCTCCTCGTCGTCGTCCTCCTCATCGTCATCGTCCTGCTCCTCGCTGGCCGCGCTGGAGTTCGGCGCCGCCTCCGCCTTGTGCTCGCCTTGAACGTCCGCTGCCCTGGCCAGCTCGTAGTCCAGCTGCGCGGGTGCGGCCTGCACGGCAACGGCGACCAACACGACCAATGCAGCTGGGAGTGCACAGAAGGGTAGTTAGTACATTAGCTCAGCCAGAACTCTGCTGCTGCTGTCACTCACCCAGAGTCATATAAATGTGCTTAGCCATGGCTGCTGCTTATTTGTGCTAATCCTTGTGTAGTTACGGTTACGGGTACGGGTACGGGTACGGTTACGGTTACGGTTACGGGCACGGGCACGGGGCGCAGTTGACTTTTGCAGTTTTGCGGTCTTTATGAGCGAATCCAGCGCTTTGCTTTCGCTTTTTATAGCAATGCGACGGCTGCGGTTTTGTCTAAAATGAAAGTGTGCATAA
>JABVZX010000330.1:7554158-7565239 GCA_020883565.1 Drosophila pachea
TTCAATTGACTGACTAAGGGCAAGGCCTCATCAGCTCACACCGATTAGCAATTAATCTACTTCGTGACATTCGACCGATCCGATTGTGATCACACGAGTGTAAAAATATCATCACCATAACACCATAAAATCGCATCGAAATGAATGGCCACATTACCTGCATATTTTCATATTTCTCTTTGCGATTCACTATGGCCTTTAGCTCCTCGCTGTAGACCAGGGAGCTCACATAGTTCGATGTCAGATTGTCCACAAAGTTTTTCTGTCGGGACTGGCTGGTAACCCACCACTTTCGCACCACGACGGGCAACTTGCGTAGCATTTCCTTATACAGATGACAGACGTAGCGCCCCAGTGATATGTGGGGATCTGAAACAGTTAAAAATATCAGCAGGCCATTAAAAACAAAATCAACAGTCAAAATTATACGATCAAAAACTACACTACAGAAACACAATCTGTACATGTTAAAAATTTATTTGTAATAATATTTTTTTTTGTAGTCTAATTTCTTTTGATATAAGCGCAAATTTATTTAAGTGCTATAATGGCCAAAAAACCATTGAACTTTTATGAACTCGCCAGTGAGGTGCCCGACCGCAGAATGCAGTTGGAGAGCGAAAAGGCCTCCGTGGCGGAGGCAATCAACTTTACGAAAATAGCCAGCGATCGTCCCACAACAGTCCACAAGCCGGATCAAGAAGGCATAACTGTGGCGGATGAACTAAATGCTCGTTTGGCCATGGTGCAGTTGCGCCCTGATCGGGCCAAGCGCATAAAGCGATTGGTCAAAACGGAAGTGACTTCGCCGCAGCATATGTACAAATTTTTTTGCATCTGTCCACGTTATCATCCGTGCTACTTGCCCTGCCAGCATACCGGGCAAATCATCATTGACCGCGATATGCTGAAGCGAGAGGAACACACCTGCTTTTTGGCGACCCCCAAGAAGAATTTCCTCTCGCCACAGAGGCTGCGACGGCCGCGGTATATCACCAAGAAAATCTATGTGCCCATTTGTACGGCTCGCATGGAACGCTTGGCTCTTCCACATCCCTCACGGGTCAAAGATACATTCAAAGAATTTAAGCACATACTCTCGCAACGGCATCTGACAGCGCTTCAGAACCAAATGAAGCCTAGGCCTCCCGTAGAAGTAATGAGCATGGAAAAAGCAATGGAGTACCTTGAAGAGGAAATGCGGCAGCGTCGTGTCCAAAGACAGAAGCATAGAAAACGATGTTTAGGATTAAAGAAGTTAATTATTGAACGTCAACGCAAACAGATGATGAAAATTGTATGCGTGCTCTTCGAGGAGATGAAGGATTTCCTCCTGAATGATCAGTTCATCATTGATGAACCATCGCCACTATCTTCAGTCATATTGGAGCGTATTAAAGAGTTTACCGGTAAGTGGAAAGTCTAGACTCAAATAGACGAATTCTCTAATTTGGAACTCTACATTTTGCAGAACAAGAATTTTATACCACAAGCAACTTGCGCGACTATCAACGTATTCTGGCCAACAATCTAACCGTTTGGATCAACAAATTCATTTCCAACTTGAATATATACATGGCACCTCAACAAGTGCCAGTTGTACGTCCCATGCACGCTGCCAATGATGAGACATTCGTGCCAGTTACTGATTATATTTCGGTGTCGGAAGAGAACGCCGAAGAAATGGGAGAAGACGCGGATTATGGCATGACCGATTTTGAGGCATTTGGCGAGGAATATATGTTAATGGATGACAAAATACCATCGGACGAGACGCTTATCAATTAATCTTATGTTTTGGAAGAAGACCAGACTACTTACCCTTAAGTTGCGACCAGCTAAGATCTTTAAAGACATCATTGCTATGCACCTTGGCGCTGTGGTTCTTCAATATTTCTACCGGCATAGCTCGAAACAGGAAGTGTAAAAAGTTCTATAAAATGCATTGACAAATTTGTGTGTTAAACCCAAATCAATAGTGAAATTGGATGCTTCATTAATGCTTTACCTCTTTGTAATTGTTCTCGTTTAGCCAGTTGGTATAGACCGAACGCAAAGCAACTGGTGACTTGGCACAGCAGTTGATAATGCAGTCCCATATCAGCAAATAGCTTAAAGCATCATGCTGATTGATCGGCTCCAAATCCTCTAGTTCGGCCACTTTGAAGCTGAACTCCCCCAAGTACTTCTGTATGAGCGCATCATATCGACACAAATAGTCTTCGAAACGATTTAGAAAATGCCACTTGGCAATTGTCGACGAGGTGGCATCAATATTATCGCTTTGCTTTTCATTCAACTCCATATCCTCGGCCACGAACAGAGGTGTTAATTCCTTCAATATATATGCAGCATTTACGCGCACACAGTGCTGGAAGCTATGTAATTGCTTAAGCAGAAAATTACACAGTTGATCCAAGGAGAGCACCGAGTGTGGCACTTTGCAGAACTGAACGACAGGGAAAATGTATAAAACAGCAATACTCTAGTTGAATTTACTTTATCTACCCCAAAAATAAATCTGTAGTCCAACAGCTCCAGCGCAGGCATTAAACGCTCAACGAATACCTCATGACATGTAAGAAATTCTGGCTCCACGACTACATCATTAATCAGTTTGTAATAAGATTTGAAGAGAATCACATTCACGTCCCTTGCAAACAAACCGTCCCACTCATCAATTACATTCGTTATGATTTCCGTTGAGCTCCTTTGTTTCTCCGAACGTAAAAATTTGACGAGCGTTGCAAATAATTGGAACACAGCCACAATGAAAAAAGAAGTCTGCGAAAATACACAATTAGATACAAATTGTCATATGAGAGCCCTCATACCTTAGGATCTTTGTAATTTGTCATAGATTTAGAAACCGTTAGCACCCAGGAGCCAAGACCTATGCGAACACCATCCCAGTTCTTAACAGACAGTTCATAGGGAAAACGGTCCAGTATCTCATTAAGAAGCTTAATTATCTCAATCGTATTGATCACTGACTGATAGGGTTGATCAGTTATCTCACTGAAATTTTTGGCATCTTAGTAAATAATAGACATAATATTCTAATCGTAATACATACACATTATAATGTAGCAGATCCCTGGTAACGGTCTGTCGATCCCTTTCTACGGTTAAAAACTTCAAGGCCGAAACAATATACTGATGGTCTGTTTCCAAATTTTCATTTGATTCAAAGTTGTTTAACAATAAGGACCGGAAGATCGCAGCTTTCGCCCATGAATCAATTGGTTCTATACGCATAATAGCGCTATTCCAATTAAGTGATTTTTGTTTGAGCATTGGGAGCAAGTGCTAGAAAAAATAACCTTTTAGTTCATGGTATTTCTATTGATGAGGTTATCTTACCTGCATTGTCAACACATAAGAATTAATCGCGTTTTGCGATAGCAATTGCTCGGCTATATCCTCATGCAGCAGAATTGTGGCACTCTCCTCAAAGGCTGCGTAATGTGCCGTATAGATTAGATAGCCCAACAGGCGACAACTAATGACGCTCTTTAGCTGAACCGCAGCGTCTTGCAGTCGATGCTTAATAATGTCTACCAGTTCAGTACTATTGGCCATGAAATTGTGTACCTGTTCATTGAGCCATAGCACTAGTTCCATGCAAGCACTATCGTCGTTTTTACTATACTTCAGCCAAGCATCGGCAGCGCTAGCAACGTGCAAGCACTCCTCCAATTCAACGATTAGGCATTCACTCCACGTTTTCAACAAATTGGCATTGGGATCACAGTAGTCTTCGGTAAGCTCATCTTCCCCTTCATTGGACCTTTGCGTCACTTGCGGGTTGTCTACTCTGCAAACCAGCTTGCAGATTGTGGCGATGTTAAGAGCTGCCCTTCGCAACAGAGTTATGACTTTGGTTTCATCGAAAACTGCACTCTGGAAAGCAACGCCGGCGCTGATTCCAGTCTGCAACGTCTCCAGGTACACAGAGTGGTGCTCGAATTGCTCCACAATTTCGGCTGTCTTCAGTTCAGAGCTTAACAGAGCCATCAAAGTTTGGTCTATGAGCGACAAACGGTGCACCTCATCCTCAATGTTTTCCGTCGAGCAGATGACGAATTTGGCCATGGTCTCGGACATACTATGCAGGCTGCTTGCGTTTAGGTCAACAGTCGCTGCCAGTTCTTCCACAATACGTACACAGCTATGGAGCAACTCGTCGTTGATTTCAATGTCTTTACTGGAAAGCGCATCCTGCCAGCAGGTGGTTATCTCCCACAACGTATCTTCTGATAGGTAATCCCCGGCTTGCTGCTCCAAGCTGAACTTATACAATGTCAAGAACACCTGTTGACGTACTGGCAATGACGAATTCGTCTTGCTACATATCACGGGCATAATCTGAGCTATAAAACTGCCGCACACCTCGACCTTATCATCTTCAGGTGTCTGCTGCAATGGTTCACACATGGCTAGTAATATATTATCCACGGTTGTCGCATTGATTAGAATATCGCCCGTGTCTGTTTGAAAGAAGCATTTATGCAGCAAGTTCAGCTTTTCCCGATTATTATCCAAAACAACCTCCTTAGCGATACGAGTGATTACGTCACAAGTTTCTAAACCGGCGAGCATCTGACGCACGGCTGGCTCTGTGCACAACGGATACGACAACAAACGAAGCAGCAGAAGATTTTGTACGCGATGCTGTTGTATCTATAATAAAATAGAAACATTAAATTCTGTTAATTATTAATTACAACTAAATTCTCACTTTCAGTAACGTGTTGGAAATGTAATCAAAGCGCGGCTCAGGCTCCAACAGCAAGAGAATCTCAAAAATAATATCTAAGACCGATTCGCAGGCATCGTCATTTGACTGGCTCAGGAACGAGGCAAATTTATCCAGCGTGGCACGTAGCTCACCACGGTCGGTTAGACTTTGGTAGAACTCCACATCTGTGAACATTTTGGTTAGAGTACACACTTGGTGTATGAATCGAGCAGGGTTCTTGCTGCTGCTCGCTTTGTCCAAGCAAATCCGTACCAGTTTCACCACCAACTGCTTGAGCTCCTTTTGTATAAAGGCGGCTGCATCGTGAGCCTTTTTAGTTGGTGTTGACTGCTGGGAGTTCTGTCCGTTGTTTTTTTCCGTATCTTCTTCAGCGAATTTAACGCTCTGTATTTCAAGGCTGGGATTAGCCACATGCAGATCTCGCACCAGCAACAATACATGGGACAACAGCTGCTCATTAACGTCTTCAACTGCCAGATCTTGTGTAACCAACTCAAAGATGCGTGTCCAAAACTTATTCAATAATTGTATATATAGATTGCAGGAGCTCTTTTTATCAGCATTTTTATTGCACTCACGATCCCAGAATGCCACCAGTGCTGATGTGTGCTGGAAAAAGAACTTGACATGGTTGCTTTCACTACGCAGCAATTTGGCAATATTCTCTAGAAGGTGCTGTTCAACGAGTTTCAAACCAAACTCTTCCATTTCCGCAGTACGCTGAGAATTGTTGTTAATCTGTTGCAATATGAACCGCAGGCACTCAAAATATGCATTGTGAACACTCGATATTTCTGATTTAGATAGCGGTGAATCGCGTACCCCGACAGCAGCTGATTTAAGATCATCAAAGAAACGCTGATAGAACTCATAAATGTCAACGCCCTCTAAACTCGCCGGAGTAATTTTCGACAAAAACGGCAACAGATTCGGACAAATTGCCTGAGCATTACGATTGAAAGCATTACGCAGCAGCGATGACAACTTTGGCAGCAGAGCTTTGCGTATATTGAGCGGAGAATACCTAGGAAAACAGGTAATTTAATTAACCATAGCAAAATTCTGAATACAATTATTTCTCATACCAATCCTCATAGTTTTTCTGTAGTAGTAGCACGCATCCCCAAATTTGAGGTGCAACAAGTGGATCAGCATCATCAATGTATTGAAAAGATGTGGTAATTATCTGCGACTTTTGCGGTTTGATTACTTCGAGGAGAATAGAACAATTCAGAACATGGAATATGCAATCGAACCAAGCAGCTCTGCAATTCAATTGAAAGAAAAGGTTTAAATTGTTTACCATTAAATTACATTCTCTTACTTTATAGATGGCAACTTGTGCTTCGCAAATGTCCAGAACTTCGCATGACCCAACAGTGTTGCTATACCTTGTTTGAGCTGCTCATGATCCTCCGTCTGCGCTGTGTGCTCCATAAAAAATGACAATACTTTTAAGCTGCCTATTACAATCCGCTGATACTTTTGCTCTGCCTCCTCTGGCTCAAGGCTCTTCCCTATAGATAGTGTGGCTGGTGTGTGAAATGTCAAATTGCGAATGCAATATTCAATTATTTCGCTTTGACAATACAGGCAAACCTCGCCCGAGCGCGCAAAGGTATCGCGAAACGAATTGTTGGCAATGCTCGCTGCAGACGCAAAGTTATCATATTGACTGGCAAGCCAAATAGGGACAAGCTGTTTAAGGTATGGTGCCATCGCGCGCTTGCATTTGGATGCGAGCAGTTGTTGTACCAGTTGTGTTTGCTCGCGCACTGCATGATCGACATCGTTAGCTAAATTGTGATAAAATTTTGGCCACAGTGGCAAAATATGTTTCAAAACATCCAAATCAGATTCTGTTATAAAGTCATGCAATTCCTTCAATGCCTTCTTCTTAGTTAAGGGGTCCTTTTTGGACAGCTTGCGCAATATTATTTGTGTCTGTGGACTGATACTGGCATCGAATGTCTCTGGCATTTGCTCTGCGCTGGCAAAACCTGGAGCAAAGGGCACCAAGTTGCCATCAGCTTGAGCCGAAAAACCAACAAATATAGGCGTTGTAGTGCCTAAAAGTTCTGCAGAGCGGCTGCTACTCGAGGGCTAATAGCATTTGCAAGTCAATACAAAAATGATTAGTCATCAAGTGCTCATCTCGTATGCGTTTATGCTTACCTTTGCATTGTTTTTGCTGCGAGGCGTTTGTTTCGTTTTTCCACCCATTCTAACACGTTGGAGTTAATTCGCGATGTGAGACAGATTACACCGCCTGTAGTCAGATGCCTGAAACAGCTGTTCAGTATTTTTGCAATAACACTATTATTACGATTATGAGTTAAAGTGAGCGCTAAGCTATAATATTTACTAAATATATTGCGCATAAAAAACTTAATTTATATTTTATTACACTACTTTTTCTTGACTATTAACCTCTGTGATTACTAAAACTCTTACGGAAAACTATCGATAATTTTGCTGAGATATCGTTGGTGGCGGTAAAATTTTGCGTCGATAGTCATCAGCAAAGATTGGCCGCACGTGTTGCTTTGTTTTGATTCGCATTTTATTAATAAATAGCTTGAAAATGTCTAAGTTTTTATCATATTACAATCTATTTCCTATACCAGACCCCAAGGAATTTCTGGGCATGGCAGCAGACAAGGAAAGGGGAAATGTAATCACCACGCTAGCTCGTAATGTCGTGGTAATTTTGAATGTAAGTTTCAGTAAGTTTCTAATCTAAAAGATCAACCTTCTAATATTCAACTCCACTCCAGATACGTACACAGAAGCAGCTTTACAGCTGGTCTATGCCAGAAAAGTTGTCCACAAAGGTAGTATATGATCCGCACAGTCAGAAATATGTTGGAGTTTTCGGTAATCATGCAATACGACTCTGGGATGTGGACACCCCCGACGTAGCTAAGTGCAAAAAATTAAAGGTTTGTTATTCATAAGTTAAAATTGTTTTATTGTTAACAGTTGTTTCCGTACAGTTCCAAAAGAGCATCGCACATGTGGTTTATACTGATGAAGAAGCACTCGTTTTGTACAGCGATGGCTCGTGTGAGCCGCTTTCAAAAGCTCTAGAGTCCCGTAAAAATCAAAAGGAAGATACCGCAGAACAATTAGCCTTGGCAGCTAGTAAGACGATAAGCAAACCAACAGTGCATACACTAGCTAATGGAATAAAATTGCTCACCTATTTTGAGGAAAAACATGGTGTAGGAGAATTTTTTCTTATGCGTCGCAACCTCGCCAATTTTCATAAGCGTGTCTACCATATTAAAAGAGCGACCGTGAAGCTAAGTGGATCTGCAGTTGTTGAGGGTGACACAGGACCACAACTGCTAACAATTTGTAAATACCTTAACCATCACTCTTTTAACTAAATTGAAACTTATCATTGCCTATTTTTAACAGGGTCGGATAAGCGAATTTTCATGCTTAGCCTAGGTGGTGAGCGTTCATATGAATCCGCACCTGGTCAGTTTGTCTCTATGCTAGCCGAACTGAACGTTGAGAGTAAGCTGTCTGTGTACGGACTGTCGCGTAACTTCGCGGCTATCTATGGCGCGAACTATGGACAGGAAGGCGCCTCTCTGCTCGTATACAATACACAGTTTAAAGTGGTAAATGCAAAACAATATTTTAAAGTTTACTTGGATTTCTCGCGGTTATGGGCGCGCGATGATCACATTCTACTCGCCATGGGACAAAATATTGCCGCCGTACGCTACCGCATGAATGACGAACTATTGGTGGATATGCTTGGTTCACAGCTCAATGAAACGCAACTGACGCCTATTGAACTGGATCATATAAACGAGGAAGAAGCGCTAGAAGCAGTTATCAAATATGCAGGCAGTACGCGTGCCTTCAATCCTACGCTGCCAAAGATGCGAAAGCAACCGGCGGCAGAACTGATACCAGCCGATGGCAAAATCATAGCGTATGAATCACCAGAAATATCTGAGGTGGAACTCAACGAAATCATCAAACAGCATGTGGACGGGGAACTAATACAAGTTGAAAACGGTCTGGAGAATATTAACATTACGCTAATGAAAAATTACTTCGATGAGGGGCCAAAGAACTTGGCAGTACAATCGATAGTCAGACAACTGGAGCGGAGTGGAGCTGGCGAGCAGGAGATTACAGAGAAGCTTTTAACGTTGTTCATTAAAACTCAAAACACCGAACACATTTTGATGTGCTTGCGCCGATACTCAAACATTTCAGAGCATATGCTAGCCTGGTGCTTACGATTCGCTCTGGACATATCTGCAAATGCTCTGACTAACGGCAACTCTATGGAAACGGATGATGAAATCGTCAAGCCAACAGCACTTAACGATGAGTTGGTTAATGCAGTACTCGCTTGCAGCTTCAATTCCGCAGCCATTGAGAAGCCTTTGAAACGGCGTCTAGAGCTGTCGCATGTAAAGCGTCTGATACATCACTTATATGTCCTAGCAACCGATCCAAATGAACTGCTCGAGGAACGTCCCAATCAAAATAATACTTCGCTGGGCAACATGCCCACTGAGCTGCAAGCGTTCCAATGGCTGAGCGCCTTACTTACTTCGCACATTACGCTTTTGATCATTTCTAAAGATGAAGCTCTATTGGGGATCCTTACGCAGTGGTCAGAGTTGTTCAAGGTCTACAAAAATACTTTGGAGCCACTGGCTAATGTGATGCCACTGCTGACCAACATAGTTGAACGACGACAGATTAAAGATCCGTACCCCACCATGTGGTATGGCATTGAGAAAGTAAAGCTTTACTAAAGTAAATTTAGTCAACGTATACTGCACTTAATACAAGTTATTGTTAGTCGTTTACCAAATAAATTTAGATTAAATTCATTTAAAAGAAATTTGTTGCAAAATTGTGTGGTCCTCAAGTCAGTTGAAGTTAAGACTTCTGACTAATATGAAGGCTCAAAACATACTCAACATTGGAGCTTCCCATTGATGTAGGATTATGTGACCCATATCTCGGGTTACAGCTGAGTGGAGTCCACGTTGTTTACATGAATTGCAGACCGTTTCACTATGTCAGTTTCTATCTCCCTCTAATCTATTGTTAGAGTTTCCTCTAATACAGCTAAACAAACAAAAAGTGGCATATCCGATTCACATTCTTAAATGATTGCTATCATTCTTTGCTTCAAATAACTTATAATTTGTAGACTTACAGCTCCAATTTTCATTAATTCTAAACCAGAAATGGTCAGCGAATCTCATACCACACTTCAGGCCCGAAGAGCTAACACAATTATCCGCATCATTAATAAACACGATGTTTTATAGCTACTATTAAGATGCTTCAAGACAAACTACGAGGCAAATCCATATGAAGCGTTTGAGCCAGTTGCGACCAGCTGTTGTCTGTCTGACTAATAATCAAAGTCGCCCATTATTCTTAGCTCTTGGAGCACATGGGTACGGCCAAGTGGCGAGCTGCGGGCTGTCATTTGACATGTTTTCATCACGACAATGACAAACCACTTAGTCAACTTCAGCTTTAAGCTACAACCCAGGCTCTAACGTGGTGTGCACTTTCTCTGCGCCTTTCTCAGATTTGAATCCCCAAAATGCCGCTGACCACTTGAGAGCGATGACCAGTCGAAAAAAATACAACAACAACAAAAAATAACAGTTCGGTGGGGGCCGACCACGTTTAAAAATAGCTACCCGTTTGATTCATTCGGAATCGATTAAACGTGGGCCGCCGGCTCAGCTGACTTAGTCCGGGGCTGAGGTTGCGGCTAGGGGCGTCTAAGATACGCGTCTAAGACGGGCATGGGTTTATATGGAATTAGAGAGTTAAGTATTTAAATTACAAGAGCCTGGCCTGGCCGTTAAAAGCATCTTCGCTGTATTTAGTTTGATTGTAAGCTGAAGATTTATCGCATGCCTGTGCGCTAGCAATGGGGAAAAACCTGCTTGTAACGTCATAAAATCGAGATAAATTATTTAATTTTCGATTTCCTAAAACCATTAAGCAAAGGCAGACGCCTAGCTACCCCAAGCTGCTAAGTCATTCCAAGGACCAGGTGCGAATGAGATGCACACAGATCAAGCAGACGTATCAAAGAAGAGAGAATGAGAGAAACCATAACCCTTATGTAAAGACTGATGCGTCGACTTCATGGACCTTATACATGGCATACATGCATGGACCTTATACATGGCCATATTAAGGTGTTTTTCTCCGATGCTGCGCTGGTGCTGACCGTTGGCTGCCTTTTGCTGCTGCTGCCGCTGCCGCCGCTGTTGCAGCTGTGCCAAGGATATAGCCACCAATACAT
>JABVZX010000330.1:7594627-7604924 GCA_020883565.1 Drosophila pachea
ACTGCGGCTTCTACATAGCCGCCTAGTGGCCATGTGTAAATCCACACAGCGCTCTCTCCGGCTGACAATCCGGGGACAGGCATGCTCTCTCCGCGCAGGCGCTTTGCCACCTGGCGCAAGTGGTGGTCACTGTTGATGTTTCAGCTGCTGTGCAATGGATCAAAATGCAAATAAACGAAATAAAATATGTAACATGTTTACCTATTAATAAAGCTTTATCAACATCTAACGCGTTATCTGTTTATCATGTTCACAAGATAATTACAGTAGTAGTCACACCAGCTTATGCCCTATATCAGGAATCAACAGTACAATCACTGCTGAAATTGATTGACTGAGATCATAGAAATCACACGCATCAGGTAATAACAAGTGTCATCTTCGCCCTGTCAACTTTTATCCAACATAATTTAATTACAAATTTATTTCTGTGCAAAGTCTACTACAAGAAACAGTCGATATTATGATCAAACGAATGGCAAAAATATAAATTAGCTTGAGTTAAAAAAAAAAAAATATCACCTTGTCAGATATAAACATTTTCATAAAGCTAATGTAACAAAAAATTCAACTCCTCAATATTACTACATTTTAAGAGTTTACAATATCGTTAATTGCATGGATAACTAGGCATTTTGTTTTGATTATTTCGTTTCCTCTGATCCGTTCTTGATCTCATTGAATCTCTTGTGCCATTCCAGATTTTGTTTGCTTACAGATTCACCCCGCTTGGCCGCTTGCTTTCCGCTGTATATCATAATTCCACAACCAATTACGGTGCAGCCAATCATAATGTTGGCCAACCTGATCCGCATCTTGTTGCGACAACGCTCCATCTCCTCCTGGCTAAATAAAACGACAGAGCGATACATTTAATATGATTGTACATATTTTGCATACGTACCTAACAAAGTTGGGAACTTCATCTATCGATTTGTATTTACCAGTCCAAACTAAGAAACGTCGTTCCAAATTATTTGGCTGGTGATTTTTAATTGATTGTCTCAGGATTTGCGTATTGCTGAATGCGCGTTTCATCAGAAAATTGGAAATTCGCTGACACGAGCTGGTAATTAGCACAGGTTTAATCAACATATTAATAGTACTAGAACAGTAACTTTAAACAAATCCAAACTGGCCTTGAAGAAGGCTTAAATTGAAAATCAGATCGCAGCTATCAAACTTTATGCAATATTCGTGATAACCAGAGTTGTCGCCTGGTTCAGTTTAGCACACTTGTTGAACGTTGCCACTCAGGTAAATGGAATTCAAGAATTATGAATCGTTAATATCAACTGAATTTGTGTTTTATGAATACTTAACTACTAAGCGTTACGTTTGCAAATTTTAAAAATTTGAATTTATATGTATAAGAATCGAAAAATATGTCTGAGTTCTGATAAATCTGTAATGGTATATCGCGGCTAGTAACTATCGATAATATTATCGATTGCAAGTGCCGGAAGACTAGTAAATTAATTCCAAAGATGTTTTATAACGCTCTTAAGCGAACTGTTCAATCAAATATAAGGAATATAAATTGTTATAACTTACTACGACACAGCAGCGGCAGCAGCTCCAGAGGAGTCCAAGATGAAATCAAAGACGCACTGGATATTGAAGCGAATCTTTTTGAAAACTCAATCTTGCAGCATGAGCCGGTAAACACGCGGGAAGCTTTACGCAAGCACAAACCAACTTTGATTGGTAAACAAAAAAATGATCAAAAAAAGCGAATGGGAGCACAGACAATATCTTCGCTGTCAACAAAGTCCAAAGAAGTTCAGTCTACTAAACTAAAACATTGTCCTGCTCCGCTTATAAAAGACAGCGAATTGGGCTTGGAGTTCACAAGGCTCACTTTGCAGAACCCCTTGATGACAACTTTGCTGACTGAGGTGCGTTCAAAAAAACGCCGGGACAAGAACAAAAAGATCATCATCGAGGGACGCCGTCTTATAGCCGAAGCTATGCAATCAGGCCTGAAAATGTTTTCATTATTCTTCAGCCAAAAGGATCAATTGGCATTGCTGCGGGAGCAGGTTGCTTTATGTCAGCAAAAGGATGACGCTAAAATCTACAAAGTACCGCAACATGATCTGAAAACGTGGTCAACGCTGGTAACACCACCTGGACTGCTGGCGCTATTCGAACGCCCCTCCACTGAAAGAGTACAACTGCAGCAACAGCAACTGGATAACATCTTACCGATTACAGTTGTATGCGACAACGTACGCGAGCCCAATAATTTAGGCAGCATAATACGTACGTGCGCTTCACTGCCATGCTCTCAGGTTATCGTCACACATGGTTGCTGTGATCCCTGGGAATCCAAAGCGTTGCGCGCGGGCTGTGGCGGTCAATTCCGCTTACCAATACATGATGACGTTACCTGGGATCAGCTACCTCTGCACATACCTCCGGAGACAGCGCACGATTGTCATGTTTTCATTGCCGAAAACAATCTAGAAAAGCCCGCAATTCGTACAGCCAGCGCGGTAGACTACACACACCTGGATCAAACCGGAGCACACAACGTACTGGTCATTGGTGGTGAGAGTCATGGAGTTAGTGATGAAGCGTATAAGTAAGCGTAATATTAAATACTCCCTCCATTCCTAAAACTAAACAATACTTTTTCCCAGATTTATGCAGCTTGTGGGCAACAGAGGGAAATGCGTCTATATACCCTTAGCTGCAGGTATTGACAGTTTGAATGTGGCTTCAGCACTTACGTTAATTCTATTTGAACTACGAAGAAAGCTAAGCAATACAACAAATGAATAATAAAAATGGGTATTCAAAATAATTATATAATATTATTGAAATTTGTTTATGTTATAAAATATAAATGACTTGAAGTCGAGAGGATTGTTTAATTTCAAATTTTCTATATAAAATCCCCTTTTGTTTAATAACTTTGACATACGACAAATTTATTTCTAAATTATTTCAGTTATTCGTTTTTGTAAAATATTTATTAAATTAAATTCAACTATTAGCTTCGATTTCCTTGTACACCTCACGCTTATATTCGTCAAGACCTCCTTCAATAGCACGAACTGTACGATTACCACAGACCCAAAGCTCTTTACAGACAACTTTGATTAGTCGCTCGTCGTGAGAGACCAGAATGACGCCGCCCTTAAAATTTAAATAATATAATTTAATTAGTTAATTTTCACACAATATACTCTTTCACATACCTTAAATGCGTTTATGGCTTTGCCTAATGCATCGATTGTTTCAATGTCTAAGTGATTTGTCGGCTCATCAAGTACCAAAAAATTTGGCTCGGCTATTCAAAAAGTTTTAGATATAACGTACGTGTCTATTGTCATACAAGATTAAGCTACATACCCATGCACATTTTCGCCAAAGCCACGCGAGATTTCTGGCCTCCAGACAAGCTGGCTATGCTCTGCAAGGCCAGTGGCCCTGATATACCAAAGCTGCCTAACTGACGTCGATATTCCTCGTCAGGTCGTCCAGGGAACAGTTCTGCCAGTACACCAACACATGTCACATTCATGTTCAAATGATCTACGTGATGCTGAGCAAAGTAACCAATACGCAGGCCGCGGTGAAGAACAATGTTGCCGTGAATAGTGCTCAATTGCCCCACAATTATCTTGAGGAGCGTCGATTTACCAGCACCATTTTCGCCCACAATACATATACGCGAATCCGAGGTAGCTGACAGATTGACGCCCTTGAATATCGGCAAGGGATCTGTAGGATTGTAGCGAAATGAAACTTCTGAGATAGCCAGCACCGGAGGGTTAAGCGGCTCAACATCCGGGAATTTCAGCGTAACGATTGTCTCTTTCTCCACAGGTTTGAGCTCCGGTCTAACCGAAACAAAAAAAGTTAGTTTTTAAACTTATCTTTTATAATCGTATGTTTTGTTTTACATACAATTTCTCCAACATCTTGATTTTAGACTGGACCGATGATGCACGATTCGCATTGTAGCGGAAGCGATCTATAAACTCCTGAACATGTGCCCTGTGTGCCAATTGCGCTTCGTATTCGCGTCGTTGGGACTTCAGCTTCTCTGTCTTGGTCTTCTCAAACTGTTCGTAATTACCCCTGAATAACATATGGATTATAAGCGAATGTGAAGAAAATATAGTACAATTTGTACCCACTTATATGCTTCAAGCTCCTGGGAATGTAGATGGATTATATCCGTTGGTACTGTATCCAGAAAATTGCGATCGTGAGACACCACCAAAATGGTTGTTGGCCATGATTGTAAATAAGTCTCTAGCCATATAATAGCCTTAATATCCAACATGTTCGTCGGCTCATCAAGGAGCAACAAATCAGGTTTGGAGAACAGCGCTCGAGCCAAAGCCAAACGCATTCGCCAACCACCTGAGAATGATTTAGTCGGCCTGAGTTGCATGGCTGCATCGAAGCCCAGACCCTTAAGTATCACAGATGCACGTGCCACAGCCTTGTCCGCCTCTATGTTCTGAAGTGCGGCATATGTTTCACTAAGTTCGCTTGAAAGCGCCGCATCCTGTACGCCACTGTTTAAGGCCGCCAAGATTTCTTTTTCTCTCGTCAAAAGACGCGTACGCTCGGTATCACATTCAAGCACACTGTCCACAGCTGACGTGTCGTCGCCAACCACCTCTTGTTCCACATGCAGAACCGAGATGTGAGATGGAATTTGCAATTGACGCTCAGCAATCATACGCAACAGCGTTGTCTTGCCAAGTCCATTGCGGCCGACCAATCCATAGCGGCGTCCAAAAGACAACAACAAATTGGCATTTTGCAGCAAGACTCTGCGTATAATAGAATGTTAATACCATCTATGTTTTTATAGGTTAGATAACTTACTTTTCACCAAAAGCCAAATCAAAGTTTTCAATTTTAATGTCCATTGACCGATTGAGGCCCTTTTGATCCAGTTTGGTGTTCTTTTTGTTTGTCACCTGCGAAGCGGTAGCCGTTTGCAGCTTAACAGCCACCGGTACGACGCCTTGTTTTGTCACTTCCTGTCGTTTTTCTTGCTTTTGCATTAATTTGGCCTCCGCTTTCTCTAGTTTCTTAGAGTCCACTTTCTATAAATATAATATTGTTTACCCAGAGCCACACACAGCATCGAAAGATTACTCACATTACCACCATCCTTGTTAACCACCCAAATACTTTGCATATCCTTGTCCATGCGCTCCATATTCTTAGCCATCTCTTCAATATTAACGGGAGCATTCAGAACTTTGCGTTCAACATTCTTCGAATTGTTTTTCATTATGGTAAAAAATTCATCACAAAGCCCCCGTATGCTCTCCTCAGACTTTTCGCCATCAATGCCCTGCAGAATATCACCGACCGCATCAAAGATGTCGTCGCACGTGCCGAAATCATCTTCGCTCCCCGTAAGGACACCCTCAACGTAGGCCTTCATCTCATTGTCTATAGCCGGAAATTCACGCTTCAAAATGATTGCGTATTGACTCATTCTGTCGGCGTTGCTTATTGCTTATGTACACTTTATCTTTATCGCGAAATCCAATATTGGTTGCTGTACAACGGAACACAATGGCACTGGCCTAATTTAAATAAATTGATTATTATTATTATTTGATTAAGCACAGCCCGAATGTGTTGGACGTTCACCAACGTGCCAAAAAAGAATTACCATGCAGGGTTGCTGGAACAAATTCCAAGCATCGATATCCCACTAAAGTTGAGTCTTATCGAAGCACACTATCGATATGAAGAGCTTACAACGGCCTTTTCAAAACACCATGAATGTTTCGCAAGTTAATGAAAATATATATTTTACTTTCAAATTTGTGTTAGAAGTTGATAACAATTTTTTTAAATATACATAATATAAAACTAATCGCGCATTGAGTTTACTACTTGTATCGCTCAAATAGTTTGATAAGCAGCCATAACATAATACATAATAATTTAAAATAACAATGTTAACCGCTATTAAAAGAGGGACCTTGGTTTTTTTTAAACAATAATAAATGGAAATGCATATGTAAAACAATTTAAAAAAAAAAAAGAATAATTAATTTGTCTATAAAGATGGACCATAATCATAGGCATACAGGCGTAGTCAAATAATTGCATGTATAAATAATTGCAGTAATCAATATACTTGTAAATAATGTTAAGTTGCTCAAAAAGTTGTTCATAACAATTTACAAACTAGAATTACTACTATCACCATTTTCTGCGCTTTACAACTTACTCCCTAAAGCTAAACATATAATTATGTATAATTATATTATATAAATAGTACGAAATGCCTCTAAAGTCGAATATTTATATACATGGCTACACATATTAGCATCCACTAGGCGCACGACGTTATAGAGCTACTTCCGCCGTTGCTGGTGCAGTTGGTTTTGCGTTGTCGGGCGCCACGTCCACTTAACAAGTAGGACAAATCGATTGGCTGCTCCTGCGCCGTCTGTGCATCCAGGCATTTCAGTTTCATTGTGTTCAGAACATTTTCCAAGCGTGAGCGTTTCTTTTTTAGCACCTGCTTTGACGCATAGATATGAACATACAATATTATTATATTATATTTAAATGCTTACCTGTCCGTTCGGCACGACTGGAGTCAAGACTTGAACAGCTCTCTCAGTTACAACTGCTGTTGCTGCTCCTGCCTGCCCAGCCTGCGTGTTTCGTTGCTTTCTGTTGCCCGTCGCTTGGCTTGTCTTCTGATCCTGTCTGCTCATTTTTATGGGTGCTGCTCCTACTTCTATATCAGTCTTTTGCTTCCTCGACTTCAACAACGATGGGTCCACATCATGTGGCTATAAAGAATCACATTTATTATATACTACTTTTATTCGTTGCGCACTTTCACTTACCGCATAGCTCTTTGAGATCTTAAGTTTCTCCGGAAACTTTCTAAACGCATAACTCTTAGTACACGCCGGATGATTTGCCTTGGCCTTAGAAAAGAAGCGCGCGGTTTTATCCACGCGTAACTCACATATATAGCAATGTTCCTCATCTGTGCACTCAATCGGCCGTCCCTTACAGAATGTGGTGCGATCCAATACCCAACACCGACCAATCACCAACTCAATGGGCACAACTTCGTACAATGAGACACGAACCACCTCATTTGGATAAAATCGCCGGGAGGGCTCATGAAACGTCTCATGTGGACGCAAAAAGTGATGACCAAAAATGAAACGTTTACCCGCCTCATTCTTCCACAGATGTTCAACACGAAAGATGTCGCACTCCTGATAATCAATCGCTCCAATGGTCTCATACGTATGCTTCTGACTTGATAATATCTTGCCGTTCTCGTCTTTGATGGGTATATCACGCAACACGTAAACTGCATCGCCCTGTCGCACCTGAAGCTCACCGCGCATCAGTGATAGGTAGTAACGATGGCCCTCCTCCGTGTATTCATCCAATGGTATTTCACGATCCACTTCACGTGGCTCACAACGCTCGCACTGATAATTATCCGCTTTTATGTCCGCTTTCGTGCACTCAGTATGTTGCCAGACCATGCACTTGGCGCATTGAATCATCAAACCCTCGTCCTTATACAGGCCACATATACAACGTATAACATCTTCCTCATCTGTTGGAGGCAACTCTGGAACGGCAGCCGGAGCAACAGTAGCTGCAGTACCAGTAGGAGCAGCAAGTGCAGTAACAGTTGGCACATCCTCAAGCTTTTCTTCCGAATTACCTGCTGTAGGCTCCTGTCCATCTTTCTGTTCATTCTCCTCTGATTTCGGAAGTTCCTTCAACTGTTCCGTAGCCTTTGTCTCCTCCTCCTCCTCCTCCTGTTTAGGCTTAAAGCCTTGCAACGCCTCGGCATCGCCAAGTATGTCCAATAGTTGAGCATAACTTGCCGCCTTCTGTTGCTTGTAGCTTTCGAGCAGCGTTTGCAGCGCAACTGACTTTTCCTCATCATCACCATGCTGTTGTCGGGCTTCTGAGAACAGCAGCTGCATCTGTTCATCATATGACTGTGGCGTTTTATAATGACCCTGTTCCACCTGCGCTTGTATGGTCTTGAAATCCAGACGCGACATTTTCAATTGTTTCTTCTTTTTACTGGTGGCCAATGTGGAGAGCAGCTCAGTCATTTTTTGGGATTCGAGTGCTGTGCATATGTCACGCAAAACTACTGCCATTTTGGCCATCTTCTCCAGCTCTGGATCCTGTACGGCTTGTGTTAGCCCACGTGTTTTCATGTTCCGTGGTGTGCACAGTGCAGAGATTTGTGCGGCCAACAGTGAGCTTGATGAAGGCGTTGAGGGTCGACGTCCAGGCATATCACCGTCTCCAGCAGCTGGAGACGCGGCAGACTTTTCCTTTGCTGCAGCTTTTTTAGCCTTACAGCGGCGTATCTGTTAATTAAATGTAATGTTAATGAAAGAACATGGATGTAAAGTTGATGTTAGTTACCTTCTCAAAGTTGCGCACCAAAAAGATGTTGCACTGCTTCACCAGTTTCTTCTCCTTCTCTGAGAGCTGCTGGACACGCGCCACCACCATTGCATCCTTCGTCGCCTGTTGCTGGCGTTGTGCATGCTTCTTGGCCTTGTGCTTACGCTGTCGTCCATTTCGATTACTGTTGGCATCCTTGGCACCCGCAGCTGCAGACCCTGAACCATCGGAATTCTTCACTTCCGCAGGCAGCGGTTTAATGCGCTGAGACTTGCCACCGATGACACCGCGACACTGTGGCATATTGCAGCGACAAGGCTGACCCTCGGAAGGATTGAATAACGAGAAATTATAATCATAAGTCAGCTCCTCGCCCTGCTCAATAGCACGCTTGGCAAAAAGCACCATGCGCGAGAGCCCGTTCACGCTCCACTTTTGCATCTCGCAGTTTGGCTCACACGAATGATTCACAAATCGGCAATCGCTGCCCATGCGTTGTCCATCAATGACCAGTCCACCATCCAAATGCAGGCAGTAGTGATGTGTGTCGTTCAAATAAATGGTTGCCATGCGCTGCTTAAACTCGCGCTCTGTAACCACCTCGCCCACATACTCCAATATATAGGTGCCCTTAGCAATGGGCAATTTCGTGCGCACGCCCCAACCTTTGTCAGTCGTCATAAAACGCTCAACGCCTGGCGCGACCTCATGACGCTGGATCTTCTGATTGCGACATTTATCGCCCGATGGACAATTGCTGGGCACACACTCCGTGTAGACCATACGATTTAGGCAGTTGTCCAAACAAGAGCCGTTCGGGTGCGGCTTGCAATTACAGGTGGGATGATCAAAACCCGCGAGATTAGGTCGCACTGATTCCGCATAGACATTGGTTCGTATTTTACGATAGTTCCAACTAGGCACCACATGACGCGTGGGCAGCTTATCATGACTGTAAGCCCACCAAATGTCATAGGGAAGTTCAAAGTCGCTTATCGTCCGTCTGAAATAGCGCTCACAATAGGTGGGTGCAGGGAGCAGAAAGCTGCCCTGCTGATGATGTTGCTGCTCCCCGTCGGCCGGCTTCTTACTTGCCAGTTTGACTGGCGCGACTGTTGTAGAAGTGGCAGTTGTTGCTCCCGCTGCCGGCTGTTTGTAGTAATTGGAGAAGAGTCCAGCAACCAAATAGTTCTTCTTCAGTTTACTACGCTTACGTTGTGATGTTGTGCTACACTTATCCTCGCTGGTATCACTGCAACTAGCGTAATCTGTGGCGAGATTAGTGGCAGAGTCGTGCGCCGGCAAGGGTTCATGTTCGCTGGGTGGCACTGGCTCTTGACTGCGCTTCGCTGCCGCTTCAGCTGCTATTCGGTCTTGATCATCACTGTTTGGCGGTGTGGGCTGTTCTTCAGGAATGCGCTGCTCCTGCTTCTGCTGCTGGGCCTGCTCCCGTTGCACCGCTGGCTCCGGCTGCTGTAGAGTTTTGCGTCGTTTCAAACGTATTTGACAGCTAAAATTCGTATTGGGATCAATCCCTGCGGGCAACTTAATGCCTGTATCTAGCTGGTGATCCAATTTACGAAGCAGCACCTCCACGTGTTTGGCAGCTCTTCCGCGCTTCTTCGCTGGTTGCTCCTCCAATAGCTGTTCCGCTGTTTGCTCCTGCTGCTGTGGAGGCTGAACTTCTGGTTGGGGCTGTTGCTTTTGCATTTTGGGTCGGCCTCTGCCACGTGGCCTGCCTCTGGCGTTGGCTCCACTATTGGCTGGCGTTTGTGGTCGCTGCAGGCGCTCCAGTGCCACCACTGATAAGCGTGGTGTGCGCTGATTAGTACTGCGGGCTACAAACGTTTCGCGCGCCTCGCCTGCCTGCGGCACACGCTCACAG
>JABVZX010000330.1:7615075-7633214 GCA_020883565.1 Drosophila pachea
GATAAATTTGGTTATTTAAACCGGAATACCGAAAACAACTCTCAACTAAATGTCGCATAGGTTTCCACACGACACGCTCTACTTATATTTTTGTGAGACCCTTTTGTAGGATACTTTAAAAACGGATGAAACCAAAGAACTATCTGCGCCCAAACAAAAAACAATCAAAAATCTACAAAAAAAAAAAAAGAAGAAAAATGAAGAAAGTCTTTTGAAAGCGATTTTTATAAGATCTGTAACACTGAAACCTGTAGCAATTTTTGTGTGACCCGCAATAAATAATGTTGTTCTGAAACGGTTCTTTAGCTCCTAAGTTTTTTTTGTGCGTTGCTTGAAAATGTGTGTAATATGTCACAAGATATGAAATATAATATATGAATATAATCTGTTGTATTTACTAATGGAAATCATCAGCAATAATGAAAAATGAAAATATATGAAGACTTCTACAAGAGCTTCTAAAGTATCGCTTTGTATAAAAATAGAGGTCAGGGATTACAGATCATTAGCTGTTGTAGTTCTCGAGTTTGACAATTTTCTGAAAACGCCAATTGGCTACCATATAAAGATATACAATTTCCCACCCTAGATCTATCATGCCTGGAGTTTTCGAGCTTCAGTTTCTAAAGACATTTACAATTGTTGTATTTTGATTGTTCGCCCAATTTACAGGGTATTAATTGACATTTGTAGTCGCTTAGTCTTCTTCACGACATTTACCTCGCAGATTCCGGTTTGGGAGATTTATCTATTATATGATGTGTAACTGACACTGGGCTTTCGTATAAGGCAATTATTGTGCATTATTGTGTATTACCCCTGGCAGTAGTAGTTGAGCCGACTTCTATGAAATCCAAACCCGCCCAACCGCATCATTATCAATGCACGACACGTACAACTGTTGGCTTCGCCAGCTGGCACGGATCTTGGCCTAAGCTACATATATTTTTGGATGTGGACTATCTGCTCTATGGCACCCCAAACTAGGCCTACAAGTTCAGCTCATAAGCATTAAAAGGGACCGGCATGCCGGCTAACCGATAAGCCCCACAAGTGTTACGAATCTTTATATATGCAAGTGTACATATGCATATATATATAGAGGCGGTTCGCCAATTTTTTGCCAGACTCTCAGGAGGTATTCCTGTGCGTGGAACGCATCGACTATAAACAGGAAAGGTGTAAAGAGTCAAACAAGTTGGCCTGCAAGGTTAACCACAAAACAAAGCTGAGCGAAAGAGAGAAGAGAAATAAAGAGGGAGAGAGAGTACGAGAGAAGACAAGAAAGAGCGAGAGAGAGAGAACTTAGCTTGAGCTGAGAGACTGCAGCTTAGCTTGATCGCGCACAAAAGCCCGATCGTCGTTCGCAGCGGAAGCGGCACGCGATAAAAATTTGAAATCAATTCGCGACCGCGCGAAACAAAATTTTTATAAGCTTTTGCACTTAGTTCTCAAGGCGATGATGACGTGCTTACAGCTAATTATCGTAGCGGCTGTAAGCCTGAGCTGTGTGCAGGCGCTGTACAAGGACCATGTCGCGGATTATATAGGTGGGTAGGGTCGACGAATCGGAGTCCAAGTACAATGGTAAACTGATTCACAGATCTAATGGAGCTGGACGACAACGAGGTGTACCTGTGGGGTGCCGCCGAGAACAATCAGCATTCGCCGCGCAATTCCAGCGGCAATCCGAATGCTCATCCGAGTCCCGGCATAGCGAATTTTCTATCGCGGCATCGACTGAGCAAGCGACAGACTGAAAGCGCTTCTGCATCCCCGCTGCTGGTGAGTTAACGGGCGAAACTGTGAATTATGAACACAATTGTGAAAATTCATCTCAAAAAGAACGGTGCAAATTTTCACTTTGCAAATTGTATAAAACTTATGTGCATTGTGGCTCACAGGAAAACAAGGACTTCGGTGCCTGCCGCACGTCCCTTGGTGAGTCCGGGCGCTGCCGTCATATCATTTACTGCCGCATGCCGGAGCTGAAGAATGACGTATGGCGTCTCGTATCGCAGCTATGCATCATTGAAAAGAGGTAAGAGAGGCCTCCTGCACATAGCTACGCGCACATATTTGCATGCGTCCATTCTCTGTAGTTCCATTGGTATTTGCTGCACGGATCAGTTGACTTCGGACCGTTTTAGTCCACAAGTTGTCAGCGGCGACGCCGAGGAGGCGCCACGCATTGTTAATCGGCCCGAGAAACGCGGTTGCGGTATAACCACACGGCAATTCCCACGAATAACTGGCGGTCGTCCAGCCGAGTCCGATGAATGGCCGTGGATGGCAGCTCTGCTTCGTCAGGGCTATTCCTATGTCTGGTGCGGTGGAGTGCTCATCACAGATCGCCATGTGCTGACCGCGGCACATTGCCTATACAAGTGCCCCAAGGAGGATTTATTTGTACGCCTGGGCGAGTACAATACGCATGTATGAGAATTTATTTTATGATTTGAAGATCCATACTGATTATTTGAACTTCGTGCAGCAAATGAATGAGACACGTGCTCGGGACTTCCGTGTTGCCAACATGGTGCTCCATCTGGATTACAATCCCACAACTTATGAAAACGACATTGCCATTATACGTATCGAGCGGCCGACGCTATTCAATACATACATTTGGCCAGTTTGCATGCCGCCATTGAACGAGGATTGGTCTGGACGCAATGGCATTGTCATGGGCTGGGGCACACTGAACTTCAATGGGCCACACTCCCAGATCCTTATGGAGGTAGAGCCCTGTACTAGCTAAAGCTTGCACTTAGACTAATCTAATTTTGATTTTCTCATGGCGCAGGCCAGTCTGCCCGTTTGGAAACATTCCGATTGCCAAGCAGCCATTGTGGATTACATACCGGATACAACGCTTTGTGCTGGTTTGCCCGAGGGCGGTCTGGATAGTTGTCAGGGTGATAGCGGTGGTCCGCTGCTTGTCCAATTGCCCAATCAACGATGGGTGACCATCGGCATTGTCTCCTGGGGACTGCGCTGCGGTGAACCAAAACGGCCTGGCATATACACACGCGTCGATCGCTATCTGGAGTGGGTCATTTCTAATGCGGATATCTAAGACATGCAATTATGGACACTTACATATAATTTAATTGGCATTAGATTAACAAATGCTTTGCTCTAAATACATATACCTGCTAATCATACTAATCAGTTACAATGCGTTGCGCATAAGTATGAACTCATAGGGTGTATATTTGTGTGTGTGTGCTTGTGTTTGTTCCCCAGACCCAACCCAACATTTAGTCTAACTTAGTGAATACGACTCATGTGCTGGCTGGCTTGGCAGTGGCAGCGCTTGGTATCTTAACATTGATCGCATCCGACAAATTGGCTGATCCATCATTTTGGGCCCCAAAATTGTCATCGTTGAAGGCGATCTTATAAACATCTTCGTATTCACTAGCAAAATGTACTTCCAGTCCATCGGTTATGAAGCTGGGCAGCTCTTCAAAGTCCTTTTTATTGTCAGAAGGTAAAATAAGGCAGGTGACGCCGCTTCGACGGGCCTGTAAAGCAAATTATTATGTTTTTACTGCAGCTAAAATTGATTTCTGTAAAAATTTACCGCAATGGTCTTCTCTTTGATGCCGCCAACGGTTAAAACTTTGCCCTTTAGGGAGACCTCGCCCGTCATCGCAACATCGGGACGCACTGGCTTTCCGGTTGCCAAAGAAACTAAAGCCGTAATTATTGTAACACCAGCACTGGGACCATCTTTAGGTGTGGAGCCTTCAGGCACGTGAAGGTGAATGTGCCTGCCGTTGAAAATAGAGGAATGTTATACACTTCTTGATGTAGTCATTTCAATACTTACTCCTGTTCCAGAAACTTGTTTGTCGGGTCAAAAGTGTATAAAAAGTTCCGAGCCACAGTCAACGCAATCTGTGCGGACTCCTTCATCACATCGCCCAGATTACCAGTTAAGTGTAATACGCCTACATTGTTTTCAGGCTTCTCGGAGCGAATGTGACGTCTGGATGTTTCGATGTATAGGGAAGAGCCGCCCATTGCTGTCCAGGCCAGGCCCATTACCACACCAGCTGGAGTCACATTGTACATGCGATCGGAACTGAATACCTGTTTGCCCAGGAACGTTGTCAAATTATCGGCATTCACGGGGAATGTTTCACCTTCCTTCTTGACTAGGCGGAAGGCCACTTTGCGTATGACTTTCTCAATCTGCTTCTGCAGATTACGTACTCCCGACTCGCGGCAGTAGCTACGTATCAGCATGTTGAGCGCATCTTCTGTGATGTTGATCTGCTTCTCGGTCAAGCCACAGTCTTTCATGGCTTGTGGTATAAGATATTGTCGGGCAATAGCCACCTTCTCTTCAGCCACATAACCAGACATTTCGATGAGCTCCATTCGATCGCGCAGAGGTTCAGGAATGGTATCCACCACATTTGCTGTACAAATGAATAGCACACGTGACAGATCAACAGGCACATCTAGATAATGGTCAAGGAAATTGGAATTCTGCTCAGGATCTAGCAGCTCTAAGAGCGCAGAGCTTGGATCCCCTTGGTAGCCCCTGTTTTTGGTGGAATCAATGAAAATTAATTATTTTTCTTTAACCAACAGGGCCGTTTACTTACTTGCCAATCTTGTCCACCTCATCAATTAGCACCAGCGGATTCTCCGTTTTGGTCTTCTTCAGGCACTGTATAAGTTTACCAGGCATTGCGCCCACATAAGTGCGACGATGACCCTTGATCTCAGCAACATCAGTCATGCCGCCCACACTGAAGCGGAAATACTCGCGATTCAGGGCGCGTGCAATGGACTTAGCTATGCTCGTCTTGCCTACGCCAGGCGGCCCATGGAAGCACAAAATTTTACCCTGCGTAGTACCCTTGAGAGAGCTAACCGCAATAAATTCCAATATACGTTTCTTAATATCCTCCATGCCATAGTGATCGTTGTTTAGTATTTCCGTGGCTTTATCGAGACATAAGTTTTCTGGACTGATAACGCCCCAAGGCAATGAGGTAAGCCAGTCAAGATAGTTTCGTGTAACACTAAAACCCAAATATGTTATTAATATGCATACTCCATATGTTAACCCATTGAGAACTCACTTAAATTCGGAACTATGACTTTCCAAGAAGTTTAGCTTGGTAAGTTCTTCGTCAATAACAGTTTTGATGCTCTCGGGCACAGTTTTGTCCTTAAGTTTTTCGCGATACTTTTCACCAATCGCATCCTTATCATCTTTCTCAATTCCAAGTTCCTTCTTTATAACCTTCAGCTGTTCCTGGAGTATGTATTTTCTATGTTGCTGCTTAACTTTCTCTTCAACCTCGCGTCCAATCTTTTGCTGTAAACGTGATAGTTCCAACTCTTTCTTCAGCAACGCCAACGCGAGCAACAAACGTTGAGGTATCTATAAGGAAACACTTTTGAAAAGTCTCCATCATCGGCAAAAAATAATTGCTTACGTCAGTTTCTTCCAGGATTTTCTGCAACTCGCTTGGCTCGCCCGCGGATAAAGAAGCGCCTAAGTCGCACAAATAAATTGGATTGTCAACTACGCGCTGATTCTGGTGTAGCATTTGCTGCAAACTCTCTCTACAATAAAATTAAAGCAATGTACATTTTGATTTAATACAATCATGGAATATATAACTACTAGCGTTGCCTTTTACCTGTACAAGGGATTCATGGTAATAATATCTCGTAAGGTTTTAATTATCTCTTGCGTTAAAGCCTTGACTTCTTCTGTCTGTTTGTACACCGGCTGCTTTATATTTTCCACTTCTACGATAAGTATGGGTGGAGTAATTGAAGCTGTCGATTTCGTTTCTTTGGCTTTATCTGAGACAGTACTCTCTGATGCTGATGCAGATTTCCCATCATCCGCTGCATCTGCGGTTGGATTGGGTGTTGTCGGGGTCTCTACACGGCCTTTGGGTAGCGGTGCTTCTAGAGTTTGACGCTGAGCAATTTCTTCAGCGGTGGCCATCTCGTTAAGTTTGTGTGTTTGACGGCGCGGAGCACGTCCTCGGGTCTTACGCGCACTTCGATTTCCTGATTTAGCATTTGCGCCATCTGTCGATTGATCTTCAGCTGGGATGCGTAATTTTATATTAAACAGTGGATAATGCAAAGTTGTCATTTTCACTGGGAGTTGAGAGACAGCTCAATTGTCACAATATTTGGTCAACATTTAATTAATTAATTATCGGACCTTTACCTGACTTTGACGATGATGGTTTCACATCATCCATAACTTGGCCGGTTATTTTAATCCGCCGATGAGCCACAACGACCATGCGCAGCTTATCGCCCAGATCTTGCAATTCCTGTATTTGTGCAAAGGTGCCCACGGAATAGATTTCATCTAAATTGTTTATGAGCTCCTCGTCTCCGTCAGATTTCTTAAGAAACACGCCTACATAAGGTTGATTCAACTTTACCTTGCGACGCAACAGATCCATTATAATCGGATTGGACACCTACAGAAGAATGAAATGATAAAGCATACCCAATTGTAGATAATATAATTAACGAAATATTAACCTCAACAATTTTCATGAATCGTGGGAACAAAGGATTCCGCCGCATTGCCAACATTGGCACGTGCGGCCACACATCAGGGACTGCAACAGTAGCCGGTAGTTGTTGAGTATCGCGATGATCAGCCAAAAGTTCAGGCTCTCCCTCGGCCATGAGGTCATCATCGTTATCATTTCGTTTTCGGCTAAAGAGGCGCTGTGTCTGCATAATGACCACTGGACCCCTGTATCGTAACAGCCTTGTTTCATTGCAAGATTCTATCAAGCAACTTTGTGTATGACGGTGGCGTACACAGGATGCCACTGTGGATAATCCCCGTAGGACGGAGCGGACGCGTACTGCACGTGCAAGCATTATTACAATTATTTCTGTACACAAGTGAACGGAAATTTATTTAATAAATACACCGGAGCCGAATTAAACTGTAAGTGATTATGTGATAGCGCTGATGAAATGACAGCGCCGCGCGACAAATCAGGTTCAAAACAATCGATAGGAATGCCGATATCCACTGTCATGTTTATACGAGAATTCATGATAAACTTCAAAGCACAATTTATTAATATATTCGTCATAAATATTTTTTCGTGATGTCAACTTATAAAAACAGAATAGAAGGCGCTTATTAAGCAAATCTTATAAAATATAATAATAAATAAATTATATATCAATTGATATAATATTTAAGGTTTTCTCTTCGATTGGCTTATCGGTGGAGGCATGTTTACACCCTTCTCTATTTTCACACATCACTACTAAATATCGATTTACCGAGTGGCTGTCAACACATCCATAACAAAATCGAAAGTAAATAGAAAAATAGTTGAAGTCTTTTCACATTGTGGCTGTAAAATGGTATCGCGTTTTGATCAGCAAAAAACCAAACATCAACTCTTCCACGTGTCACTCAGTCTGGCCACAATACTGATATGTATGACCTATATGCAATACCGTCGGAATTGGGTACATCTAGGCAGTTTCTGGGATTCGCTGATTGTGCCGATTGTGTTCATTGGCGAGCTGCTTAAAGTAATACTCGCCCGATTCTTCGGACGCATGGAAGATGGCGTACTAACAGTGAAGCAGCGTCAGAAAAAAGCTGCGTATTTCACGCCACGTGAACTTTTCGGCGGCCTAACATTACAATTTCTGTGCACACTGCTCTACGCGTTTATTTGTATCATTCTTGGCGCACCCGTCTTGGCTAACTACGAGCAGACGTTTGTGTTGTCACTTCTGATGACATTGTTAACAGTGTCACCTACAGTCTTCCTCCTTGGAGGCGGTGGAGCTCTGCAAGTGTGTTTTTGCGAGAAGCCCGACTTCATTACCAAATGCGAGGACACGGCGCTACATCTGTTTAAGTACAATGCTCTCGGCGGGATTTTAGGTGCCTGGGCCGGCAGTGTGGTGGCCCCGTTGGACTGGGGACGTGATTGGCAAGCCTATCCGATACCGAATGTGATCGGCGCTCTGCTGGGCAGTGCTTTGGGCAATATCTATGCTTGCACGCACGTCTTGTACACATGTGGACGTGTCTACATGAGCAAGAAACGTGCTTAAAATAAAATATTGTATTCAATATATCCTGCCACCAAGAAATTTACGTTGCGCTGCCATGACATCCACATCTAATGACGCAAATCGCATCGTTGTCTAGTCAACAGCTTATGATTTACATACATATACCAAAAAAGCAATTAACAATACTTTAATGTTACAAGTTTAAGCAATTTATTAGCATGTACAATTAACTTTTTTTTAATCAATTAACTAATAAACTAACAATTAACACAGCTTCGGCCCTAAACATTTTCCGTAAAAGGGCCGTTGGGTAATCCGATACACATTCTCTATATATATTATAAAAGACTATGAAAATAAACGGATATAAACAGTTGTAAATACGGATATCATGATCTTCTGTGCCCATCGACTCGCTCATACCATATTTGTCTTGTTTGCAGAGTATCTTATGTGTGTCATAGTACAATTAGATTAACAATCAATTTATTAGCTATGTAGATCTGTATAATCACATGCAAAAGACACAATATTTGGAACGTGAGGAAGTTAATCTAGGCTCTGGCTGAGAGTACAAATGTGTCGTCTTCTAGTAGACAACGCTGACCCACATAGTGTTCATTCGGTTCCCAAAAGTCGGTCATGTCATCGTCGGCCAATGGTTCACTAGCATTTTCATTGCTGTTGTCTTCAGTCAGTTGGAACTCGCGTTTATATTGTGCATCACCTGTGCACAGACGGCGTTTTAGCAAAACATCTCCAACAGCTGGACAACTGCCCGTCTCATAGAGGTTATATAGTTTTATAAAATGCAAACCGTTGGCTATACGCTGCTCATCATTTCTTTTAACTAGAGCTGTCCAGTTCAGTGCTATGGTAGCATGTGGATCGTAGCTCGCAATGCTGGCATTAAAATCCTCAGAGCTTATGTTTGTATTAAAGTAAAATGTTTCCTCGTTGGTCAAAAAACTGTGCAACTCCTGTTGCTGCACCACATGTTGCTCCAATTGCTGGGCTGGCATAATATCTAAACGTGACAAACGCTTTTGCAACAAGGACTTAAGTGTGGGCTTCTCCTCTATGTGTTCCACATCTTTGCCTTGCAAGCGACATTGAAAGCTACAGCCTTTTGTTGATTTTAAACATTGAGCTCCAGCTTGGCCAGCGCACAATTCCATACTGTTCATCACTGTAATTGTATTAGAGATTAATAAAATAATCGTTGCACTTTCGCCTGCTTATTAGTCATGTCTTACCAAAGAAATTTTGCGGCTTCAATTTATACTCTCTGGAGTAAAGGGACATATAGTTAATATACACCTCCGTTGATTGCGTGGCATTCACATTCCTCAAACTGATATCGAGGCCCAGATCGCGGGTAACAGCATTGCTAACTACACAAGTTGCATCTGCCTGTAGACAGCTATGGACTTGCACCTGCCAAACGTGTCGCACTAGACGATATTTGATGTGTGCATTAACAGAAGCAGGCAGAGTATAGAAGAGGAGTAGGCGTAGAGTAAAAATGCCAGCTGTATGAGGTGCCTGTAGCCACATGGATATAGTGTGACCCTGCTGTGCATCCAGTGCGGCCTGACCAGTTCGCTGTAGTAGGCGAAAAACCCGTTGACGCCGAATTTCCTTATCCTTAACCAGCTTGTCGTTCGAAAGATTTCGTATTGCTAAAAAATATAATGATTTTATCAGAGATCAGACTTAAATGGACCATATAAATGCACTTACAGCTAAGTATAGTAAGAGGCATTTCGGTGTTCTGCTGGTCGAGAAGTGTTACACAACGCGGGTTGTCACAGCACAAATAGATTTCCTCGATTGGTGCTATGCCCAGATTGCGCAGAGTAATGGAAACGGGTATAATCTCACCAGCCAACAGGTGGCTGGGCACCGGGCTAAAACTAACACTCAAAGCTGGCACCTGCGGTACCAGTTTGATGCTCAGCCTATTGTCCAGAACAGTCTGTGAGGACTGCTTGGCCATCGATGGTTTGATCCGTTGTGTTTCAAACTGTAAGAGTCCCAGCAGATTGGCAGTTGGCTCAGCTTTAGCTGCCACGCGACAAACCACACCAAGTATGGATAACCGGCCGGTTAGTTTCGGTGTGAGTTTAAAGTGAAGCAACTGCTTAGCCTGTTCCGCCAGTTCCACAATTGATACGCAATTGATTTTGATGGCGGCACTAACAGCCGCTTTGCTTGCACTGTCTGAAGAATGCTCATATACGCAAAGATTGGTGAGTACTTCGTCATTATCCAACGATATTCGCCAGAGTAAATCAATATCCGTTAGAGTAATAGCACAGCGAACGCTGTTTGACAACGTCACCGCCAGTTCAATCGGTTCGCCCTGCACTGCAATCGGACTTTCAATGGCTGGCTGTTGCTTCGTGAACAAATATCTTGAGGGCTTAAATACAAATGGCTTATTGGAAGCAGCTGTAATGACTAACATTTCTTCCATTTTGTGCCAAATAGATTCGCTTGCCGTTAAATTAGAATTTATATCTAAATTGCTAGCCGGCACTTGCGGCGGCTGTACACTAAACGACGGCACCAGCGTCAACACACGCACCGAGGATTGCACTACTTGGGGCAGCGCGTGCGGCAAGAGTCCCAACTCAGGACTTCGCTTGAGTAACTCCTGCAAGGAGAGATACATATGTAAGTTGAATAAGAATTAAAAATAAATAAATACAGAATGACTAATTTACATTTTGCGTTTGTATGTACTCTTTTAAGAAACTGCTTTGCTGCTGGGCACTCTGTAAGCTGCCTGGACGCAACAGATGGGCAAAGGATCGACTCGCTTCCTCTAACTGCTTAAGCATATACGCCTGCTTGGCCACTGTGTACTGAATGTGATCTTCGGCCAGGCTCCACTGACGCTGCTGAAATACTTGGTAGGCCTGGCGGTAGCAGCGATAGGCATGTTTGCGTTGTCCCGCTCGTGAAAAACGATTCCCGGCAAGCACGATATGAAATGCGTACTTGCGATGCATTGGCGGCTGTGTAACAAGGAAGCAATACGCCGCCTGCTCGAGCAACAATGCGGACCGCAGATCAGATTCCTCGCTAGTCATGCGTATGAGCTGCTTGGCCACCTCACCATACTGACGTGCTGTCTTTAGGCATTCCATGCTTAAAAGTGTGGCTCTCGTAGCGAATTGCTGCAACCTGTAAGAATTTCATTACAAATTTTAAGTTGTTCAAACGTATTTGTAGGTTTGACTATATCACTTACTTGCACACCGTCAAATAGCAGACGATGGCATCCTCCATGTAGTCATAGGTTTTGCGATGTGCTGTGCCTAGCATGAAGGCCGACAAGGCGGCCATTTCCAAAGCACCAGCGTAGTACTGCCAGGCGGAGTCTGCATTGAAGTCCCGCTTGGCCTGGTGATATGCCTGAAAGGCTAGATTATAGTGTCCAAACATAAAGTACAAATCGCCTAGTTTACGCGTTTGCAACTCGGCCGATTCGTTAGTGTAGCTGTGAAATGTGGATGGGAATAATGAATGGTCTCTTCTATTTGTCTATTACTTACATGACGGCATTTTGATTGTTGGCACCAGCACCTGGTTTGCTGGTGACGAACCAACGTTTTGTAGCGCTCAGCAGCGATTTACTGACGCCCTTCTTATTGGTAACACCCTCGCTTAGTGTGACAACCAGGTGTTCAATGTAGGGTATTAGAGCGCGTACTGCATAGTCCTGCACAAAGTGGCGTAAATTATCGACATCACGTGCAGCCAGACAGGCGCCATGTGGCGCATCTGCATCTAGCTCGTTGACCCAAACGTTTGGATTAATTGTCTGTGAGGCAATGCTTTCACTACTAATGCTGAACTTGGAATTAATAGCCTCTGTCGCGCTCTCTTGCATGGGACTTAGCGGATGAAGCATAGTGATATCGTTGTCCTGTGTAGCTTGATTATCCATTAGATGCGACATTTGCATTGTTGGCATGCTTATTACGGATACGGCTTCCTGTGGGGACTTTGGTGCACTTATCTCACTTGTTGTCATTTGATCAGTTTTTGGCTGTCTTTTAATATAATTCGTCCAATAGTCAGGTATATCATTGGCTGTGTTTCCCTCAATTGAATTGACCGATACCAAGAAACACTTGTTATTACCGAAAGTCGACTTTAGTAGTTCAAAGCCCTGCTGCGCCCTGGATAAATCACCTTGGCTAGCTTCATGAAGTACCACGTAGCTGTTCAGCACCTCTGTGGGCTGGAACCATTTGGGCAACTTTTGTGGAGTTATGTTCTGCATTTGTTGCACACGCTGCGTCAGTTTCTGGGCGGTTTCAACGATTTGCGGATCTGCACTAGACAACACCAGTAGACAGCTCAATAAATGACGCGTAAACTCATGCTCCGCTGGGAATTGCACTGTCAAAAATGTTTCACGCCATTGCTCAAACCAAGGCTCTGCTATGGGTATCTCCAAATCGATTCCAGCTGTAAGTCATTTTAAGAGTGATTAACAACATAATACTAAAAGGCTTAAGTAATGCATACCGATAGTCGCGACTCTGGTTTTTTCATTGTGCGCATTCGTCACAGACTCATTGAGCATTTTCCGTGCCAGAACTGTTTGTGGCGGACGCCAGTCCACATCACAAAAATTAAGACGCAGACCACGCACGGACACACTGGTGCCCGATACATCCCGAAAGTGAGCTGCACGATTAAAGTTTTCAGTAAATGAACGAAGAAATAAGAATAAGCATTACTAGTATATATTTGCACAACTGTTTACTGACCGTCATTTGGCAGCTTGGCAAACGGCTGTAGAAGCTCAACGAAAGACAAGTTATTGCGATGGCATATTTCATCTGCTAAGTTGCTACTCAGCACGCCAATTAGTGGCGAAAATATGTTCTTAATTATATCACGTGCATTATAGTTCTGGCCTGTCAAATGTATCATATTTTATATTGTGGTCTATAATATCGCAAACACAAAACACCTCCCAAATCGGCCTATCTTTCGTGGTGTGACCAAAGTTCAATTTTTACTACGAGTTAAGCTCCTGGTATATATTAACAGAAATTGCAATATACCAACAAATTGAGTATATTTCCTTTTGCACTAAAAAAAAAGTCAATGTAATAGTGAGATAGACTACACTTGATGGTAGAACAAAAATGGAAATTTAACGTAATTCGAAACGATTGTACCTATATTAATATATTTTACAAGAAGTTAAGACTTGTAATTTCTGTTCTAGTATTATTAATGTTGCCAGCCTTATGAAGCGTCATATCCAACATACTGAACATGCATTGACAGCTGGAATTGGCGGGAAAGTATTCTATCAGCTGCTGTCATTTGTCATTCAGTAAAATTTGTGCTTCATTTTGCACCTTGCTGCAAAATAAGTTGGAAAATATAAAAATTAAATTTCAAACAAATTTCCGATTAATACGGGTCTACTTACAACCTTCATTTTTATTTTTGTGTAATATTTTATGCAATTCCGTAAGCACTCGCTGTAATTGAGATAAAAACCCGTCGTTTACCGTCATCTTTGTCCACAGAAGTCTAACCCCTGAGCATACAATCAACAATGGCCAAGGTGCACATCACGAATGTTGTGGTGCTAGATAATCCAAGCAGTTTTTTCAATCCATTTCAATTCGAGTTAACATTTGAATGTATTGAAGAACTGAAGGAAGATCTCGAATGGAAAATGATATATGTTGGCTCTGCTGAGTCCGAAGAGTATGATCAAGTGCTGGACACTATATACGTTGGTCCAGTGCCCGAGGGCCGCCACATATTCGTTTTTCAGGCTGATCCGCCAGATGTAAGCAAAATTCCTGAACAAGATGCCGTTGGTGTGACAATTGTTTTGCTGACCTGTTCATACCGCGGCCAAGAATTTGTACGCGTCGGATACTATGTAAACAATGATTATGCCGATCAAGAGATGCGTGAGAATCCGCCACCCAAGCCTCTGTTCGACAAACTTACACGCAATATTTTGGCCAGCAAGCCGCGCGTCACACGATTCAAAATCAACTGGGACGATGGTAACAGCAATAGCAATAGCAACGGCCATGAAAATGGGCACGATGGCCATATGATGAACAATGATGCGCCGTCATCGTCATTGGCACATCATGATGCGGCCATGGATGACAATAGCCTGGCTATGCCAATGGAGAACGGTGTCAAGGCGCTCAATGAAAACTCCAATTCCTTAGCCATGGAATGTTGAGATAGCGGACGCAGTTTAACTGTAACAATCATACACACATACACATACCCCCAAACATAATACACACCTCATCATTTACATATATACACTCACAGTGGCGCAGACTTGTTCTGGTCCCATTAATTAAGAGCTGTAATTTAAACGTAATCGCTGTTAAATAAATTAAATAAATCTCTAAATATGTATACATACGTTCGTGTTGATCCAAATCACCTTAACTCCGTGTGGTAGGACCTATACATAAATTTACTTCACATCAGCCATGCGTTTTCCCTTTGAAAACTCACATCTCGTTTTAAACATAGTACATAGTTTTTTGACTTGTCTACAAAATGACAAAATTTTTAGTTTTCCCTTAATATATTTAGAGTTCTTCGAGTCCGGTTGGAAATATAAATTGTAACTTTTCAATTCGATCTTTCACATTCTGAAATTACTGAAAGTTTTTCATTTGAGAATTTCATTTCCTAAAATTATTTCAAGTTTAAATCTTCCAACTGCACTCTCAACCACGCTCAACCACTTTTTTTGATGATAAATGAAACAGAAGAAATCTGCTGAATACTGCCATTATGTCTTATCTCCAAGATTGGCAAAATAGTCTCAGGTTCGGTTCAAACCAGAACAGTGGAATACAAATTGGGTAAATACTTACATAATTGAGTTGAAATCTGATGCGCCAAACTAATTTTTCTTCCAAGCTGTACGTTTCTGCGAAACACTTCGAAGCATAAGTCCATTAACCGATTTGAAGTGAGCAGGAAAACGGTCATGCGCTATGGCATTAAGGCTGAAGCAGATTCTCCGGACATAGGACAAAACTGGTCTAATTTATCAACAAATCGGCACTACGATTGTCTCGATGATGAATTGCAGGAATCCGGTATTGCCCAGGATTATGCAATATATCTCAAGGCATTCGCTTTGATTTATGTATTGCCTGAAGAGGAATGGAGGGCTGATAACATTGATAAACTGCTGGTGGACGGCGAAGAACTATTTGAAACCAGCTGGGATGGTGACATCACCAAAAACACACACACAAATTCGACTGTCTATGGCAGCGATGGCCAGCGAGTCAAGCGCAATTTCCAACTAGAGGGGCACAACTTCACACTTGAACTAATGCCACCCTATATGGGTGATACAACTAAGCCGGCTGATCAGCGACCGCAGCACATTCTGACAAATCTCAAGCAGGTGTTGCAGATCTTCTTCCAAAAGGCCTATTACTGCTTGCTACTGCATAAGTCAGGCAACCTGCTGCTTTGGCGGCGACACAAATTGTACTTTGCGATGGACGTGATGACCGAGCGGACCGATCGCTTACCCAGCGCCCGTCCTCGTGTAGGCATGCTGCTTTGTCTACCGAGCCTGGATAACGTGGTTCATTTGATTACCAATCTACGCGGTGATAATCCGAACAGCGCTTTCAGGATACGGGAACTGGCCGTGGTGCGGCTGGTGACCCCGGATGGCCGCACATTTATGCGTGACATCAATAAACGCTCTGTCGAATATCATGTGATCAATAATAGTTATGCCTATCTGAAGAGCAATTTGCATTTGTCGCTCAACCCGGACGATGTATTGCGTAATGGCAGCAGCTTTGTTGTGGGAGTGTCTGCCATAATAGCATCTGCCATAGAACATCCCGCCACTTGGAATGCTTACATGCTTGATCGCCTCATTTGCTATGGCGTCCAGCTGTATCGCTCTTGCTGGAAGGCCACACTGAAGCATGGTCTGTCCATTGATTTGGCAACATTTCCCACACAGCTTCGAATTGGACAATTTGTTGCGGAGATTCAGGTGTTAGCCGAAGTTGGCACTGGTAGATGTTGTTTCGGTAAACCGAGTCGGGTATGTTGTCCATCGAATCACAATAATTGTAATCTAGATATACAACAAAATCCACTAAAACATTCCATTTATTACAGTTCAGCGACTTTGAAATTGAGATACGCAAAGTCCTGAAAGAGTTTGGCAACGCTTTATTCCAACTTGACAGTCAAATTTATGCGTTATGGTGCAAGGACGAATTTTACTATGTGATGGACCCCTATAGGCATGCAGTCCTCAATCCCCCTTTTAAGACCAAATCTGTCAACTTATCCAAGTGGGCAACAGTGCGCATGTTTCGCGATATTGCCTCCATGCTCAACGTATTCGATCACCAGATAAGGGAGTCGAATCGTAAATCTACCTTTCATCTGCATACGCTGCGCATCAAAAATATAGCAAAATGCCCACCAGGCTTTGCACTGAAGCCGGCACGAAGCGATGCTAAATCTGTGATTCCAACCATTAATGAATCTATTAAATTTCCCCTAAAACTAAATAAATGCGAGAAGATGCTCCTTGATGTCAGCGACTATGAGCCAGATATGACTAGAGCTACCGAAGATATTGTCAATTTGAAGGACGTTTCCATTGAGGATACGTCAGCGAAAACAGCTGACATTCAAGAAATAGAGGTGGAGGAAAGTATTGATACTCATACCGACCCTAGTAAAAATCCGCGCGCCGAGGGCGGTTTAGATCTTCCTTTTGTCGATGAAAAGAAAATTGGTATCCAAATGAAAATCGCATCGTTTAACAAAAGCAAGCAAATAGTGCGGGACAAGAAAAATAAGACCAAAGTATCGAAGCATCCGGGGCAAATGCCCACATTCGCTAAGAAGTTTATCAAAATGGATGCCGAGCTCTGTGCCAAGTATCGTCCTCTGAAAATCGCTCAAAAGCTGCTAACAAATTGTAAACAATTTCAAAGTAATCTGAAATTGAAGGTGGATGCTTCGTATATACCTGAATCCAAAAATTTAGGAGCATATCCTGTTTACACGAAGTATCCATTCAATTTGGCCATTGTGGGCTCCGAAAGTGGCACCGTGGAGAGTTTGAACCGTTTGCTCGATTCCGCTTTCCGTGTCACGAATCGAGTGTTCACCATAACACCGTGGGGCAACTATATGGCCTTCCAACAGCCTATCGTCCAAAGGGATAGCGATACAAATAGAAAAATGTTTTATCTCTTCGATGGTTGCACCTGCAACATCGATCGTTTTCGGCACTTGGATCTGAGCCGCGGCACCGCCGGTCTAATGTCTTTTCAGACCCAGGCTCAAATGGTTTGCTATATAATTGATTCACGCGAAAGGAGGGCTTTGAGAGCGTTGCGATTTCATGTCAACCAGTCCACCAAACACAGTGAGCCGCGTCCCGCCCTTGGGACATAGATGCAAGAGAGTCATTTTAAGTTTTAGCTTTTAGACATTTTTGGAAGTTTTCAAAATCATTTGTACCAAGTTAATCAACTTGTACTTTGTGTCAAACACCAGCCGGCTGGCATGATGGCCGTTTTAAATATACGGTAATAAAACCTACTATACTCATAACATTTAGTAGAAGACTAAAAAAAAAAGATTTTGTATTACGTTTTTTTTTCTTTTCTCGGATTTTGCTTTAATTAAGTTTACATCTAATTCGTATGAGTCGGTAAATTTAAACTTAATATGCAATACATTTACATAATGTAGAGAAAGTTTTGCATGCGACGCATCTTACGATAGCTAAACATCCATCCAACTAGTGTGTAAATATATGCTGTGTATATTATTGAGTGTATATAGAAATATTTTAATTTGTCTGTTATTCGTTTTCATAGTATATCATTTTCGTGTGTGTGTGTGTGTGTGTGTGTGTGTGTCCTCCTGCAGCGTGATGTGCGCCTTCTAAGTGGGATCAAATTAACTAGGTAGAGCGGGCGATTTATGGGAATGGGAACTGTAGCGCACATTGCCACATCCTGGTAGTACTATC
>JABVZX010000330.1:7847299-7861031 GCA_020883565.1 Drosophila pachea
AGCAAAACTTTACACGTGCGTTGGGGCAGCCACGCCAAAGGCTGCACACGACCAACACGTTTTGCGATTGGAGCAATCGGTGCGTGCATGAAGACGTCGCCAGCTGTGCTCCCCACTGCGCTGCCCGCTGCGCTGCCCGCTGCGCTCCATCGGTACATTCGCTGTGTTTGGGCTATGAGCTTTTCAGCCGCAGAGCAAAGCACTCAAAGCTGTATAAATATTTGCACGCATGCCGTATACTCTGCAGCCGGCTCTACTTAGAACGGGCAGGAATTTAATGAGGAGATATTGATTGTCGGCTCTGCTTGTGGAGGACTTTCGCACAGATTATACATATGTACATTCGCACATCGTGCGTATGTGTACCTGTGGATGTACGCAAGTGTCATGCACTGTGCGCAAATAGGCGATAGCTTGCTACAATGGTCTTTGTGCGGGTCTTTGTTTGCTTGGAATGAAGCTTATCGTATATTTTTTTATAGAGTATAATAGAGTCACCTTAGGAGGCAGATGTATACATACATATAGATGTACGTATAGCTCTGCTATACACGTTTTATGATATGTTTTGCTGTTCTCGCCTGCTGAGGCCAACAGCATTTTCAACAAAAAGCCAAAGCAGCAACTGTACCCGAAAGTCGAAAACCAAAACAAACCAGCGACACAAACACAAACACACACACACACACACACACACACACACACACACAGTCGCACAAACACAAGCGACCGGACGGACAGAAAAGCTTCGCAGAGCACGAGCTGTTTACGATAAAAAGAATTCGTTTAAATTGCGCGCACTACAAAAACGCTTGGAACAGTTGCGACTGCAACGTCGGTGAGACGACGACATCGGAGCTTCTAAGACTTCTTCTATCCCTGCAAAGGCAAAGGATAACTGAGAAGCAGAGTTAACCGAAATCACAAATCAAATTCAATTCAAAGAACTCTACAAACACACTCAGTACAAAATGTTTGCCTAGCTAAGCTGGCAAATTGCGCATACGCCGCGTTGTGCACACATACAAAACAAATCCAACTGTGATAAACAATAATACTAGAGATCCTTCGTTAAATATTTTTTGCAACCTCCAAGAACTGTGCTTCCCCTCCACCCAAGATGTCCGTTCCAATGCTATTGACGCCGATGGAACCTCCGACCCTGGACGAGCACATGCAAAATGTAAATACAAGCTTGTAATTGTTTTTTGTTTTTGTTTTTGTTTGGGTCTTTTTTGTTATTGTCTTTTGTTGTTTTGTTTGGTTTTTTTTTTTTTTTTTTTTTTTTTTTGTTATCGAAAGGCTGACTGAATAGTGCAGTGGGGGCAAAGTGGCGTTGCACCATGCAATGCTCGTTCGTTTTGACATTTTGGCAGAACTGAAGGTCAAAGCGGTTGTCAAATGTAAATGTTAGACACGTTTTCTATACTACATGCATATCCACATTCACACACACACACACACACACACCTGTGTATATATTTGGGTATATATCCATATGTTTATATAACACTTTTGCGTTGTTTATATCGATAGAAAACATTGATTAACCGCTAACAGCTGACTCATCCAGTGTTTTAACCCCTTTCGGCCTGAAGCTCACTGCCTTTTGCTTTCTTTTGCTCAGTAAAAGCTCTGCGCACAGTGCCACATGTTGCAAATTGTTTTGCCGTCCTGTCACGTGTCCATGCCACAGTCGCAGCTTCGCAGTCGAGAGGCTTCGCCGAAACGCGCCCACTGAAGTGGCCGTTCAAGGAATTCGATTAGATTGCGACTTCAATTCAATTTGCAATCCCAATAAACCAGTTAATTTACAAGTGCCGTGAAAATCTTATCGATGCGCGCCGAGCTGTGGCGGATGGCAACCAGGCAGATGGTAAGGGACCTGCCTCCGCTCTTGTACCAGCCGCCAGCTTGCCCCAAACAAACTTTGGACATGCGAAAGCTTTTCGGTATCGAATTCCCTCCCCCGCCCCCACACACAAATAGAGCTGCAGCGCAGCTGCGCGACAGGCACCGAGAGAGAGAGAGAGAGAGAGAGAGAGAGAGAGAGAGAGCGAGAGCGGGCTGCTCAGAGAATTCTGTTGCCAACACGTGCCTCAGATAGACAGACGAAAAACAACGTAATTTGCGGAATAACACAGTTTCATCATTCGAATTAAATCGAATCATAAATATTCTATATATGTGTAATGGACATATATACTGAGCAGTCGGCTCCGATTCGCCCATGGCTAAATCTCTTGGCGGTGAGGGCGTTGGCAAGGTTCCGCTAATTGTGCCAAGAACCTGAGGGGCCCGGCCAAGTGATTGACGTAAGACGCACAGCATGAGCAGCAGCAATAAGATGCGGAAACTATGCATAAATCTGGCAACAGATACAAATACTAGTATATACTTAGACATACTTGGCGTAGTAGTAAATGCCAAATCCTACCGGCCGACGCTCTCCTCACAAAATCTCATTGTTTTCATTGTTGTTTCCTAACGCTAAATTTTCGCCAAAACAGTCGCCACGGTTGCCCCGAATCGAATTGTCTCGGCGCGTTCACACGCAATATCTGGCGAAACTGTAAACTACATTCAACACATCAATTTTTCGCCGTACGCGTTGATCGAAAACCAAATCGCGACCTTAGCACGTGATCCAGCCGCGCTGGTGCGAGTGAAACGGAAGCGGTTCAGTTATAGTCACTTTTATGGTTTTGCCTGCATAAATCGGGAAGCGTTTCTGTATCTGTTGCCAGGGGCTACAAATTCGAGGCAGGCGGCAGTGACGTCATGAAGCGCTGCTTCCAGCTACACTGGCAAATTCATCGCTTGCGGTCGAGGCGATGCGAGCGTTTGTACACACAGGTAAAAATCGAACGCGCGCGACCACGCGTTTAAAAACGCGCGCGGCTTTTCCCGCTCTTGAGAGTATTCTTGCCCGTTCTGTTCGTCTGTATGTATGTACAGTATATACAGTATATATATATAGGAGCGATCCACCCGAAACGTAGATGAATTAGCGTCTATAAGAAGAGGAGCACGAAAGAATGCATGAATTTAATCGAAATGTGGGTCTGGTCTGATTAATCTGTTGAACTTGCGGCTGATTAGCGAAAGCTCTACAAATAGTCGCTTAATCTAGAGTTCATAGTTCCGTTGGGTTAGGGAGCAACACGTGATTCTGTTTGCACTTGCGCCAAAGTCACGAGCTGTTTAAACAGCGCTCGCGTCTTAAAACGCGCCTGATAATGTGCGATCTATTTTCTAATAGTAGGATGGCTGATTCCACTGCTGGCGCAGTTTCCTTATCGGCCAGCCAGATTTTGGCATATTTGAGCCGCTGTGCGGTGCTCTTGGCAGTCAGTTGTTGAGCGGATTCCATAGTTGTCGCCATGATCGGTCCCTCATTAATTCTTGGCCTCCTCGGTCCATTTCTTTTGCAGTGTGCTTCGTATGTGGATGCGGCAGCGGCCATCGCTGTCAACAGCTATGGCACTACGGCCAACGAGCTGATCGAGCCGGGTCCAACAACTGTCAACTGCAAGCCCTCGGTCCGGCAATTCAATGTCCGGCTGCAGGCCCCGCTGGCGCCCGATGAGCAACTCGGTTTGACGGGCGATGCCAAGGCGTTGGGCGAGTGGCAGCTTTCGCGCTCTGTGGCCTTGGATCGTCTGGACGAGTTCACCTGGCAGACGAACGTGCGGCTCCAGTCCTGCCGTCAGCTGGAGTACCGTTACTTCGTGTACGTCGAAAATGCGGCCGGCTACAAGCAGATCCGGCGTTGGGAGACGCACTTTAAGCCGCGCGTTCTGCACCCGTGCGCGGAGCAGCAGTGCCATAGTTCGCTGGACGTGTTCGGCCTGGCCAATGCCGATGAGCAGCCAGTTCATCAGGTGCATCGCGGCTGGCTCAACCATGAGGCCATTTTGCAGTTCAAGTTCAATGGCGAGAAGATGTTCCAGGTGCACGACATCGAGGCCTTCGATCCGCAGCATGTCCAGCTGAAAATCGTGCCCGTGGAGGAGACGGCTGGCCTAGTTGTGGAATACACGAAGCATCAGTACGGCCAGAGTCAGCTGCAGCTGCAGCCGAGCCATGGCGTCTCCTATACCAAAGGCGATATTATCATCTTTCACATTACTCTGCCGCTGGACCACATGATGCTGCAGACCTTCCGCCTGGAGTGCTACAGCTTGGCACACGAACTCCTGGGCAGCGCCACCCTGAGCGCCGGCCAGCTGACGGGCAGCGAGGGTCTGCTCCAGCTGCACATCAAATCCGCCCAAAGGCCAGACGAGACGCTGGCCCGCCTGAGGCTACCCTATGTGCTGGTGCAGCCGTATCAGTACTCGCCTCTCGACTTCAAGACCACCTATGCCCACTACTGGCCGCGCAGCTGGCCCAGCCTGGATGTGGGCCACCGTGGCAACGGCAAGAGCTATATTGCCGAGGCGCCACTGGAGCGCGAGAACACGATTGCCTCGTTCCTGAGCGCCCATGCTCATCACGCTGACATGGTGGAGCTGGATGTGCATTTGACGGCTGACGGGATACCGGTGATCTATCATGACTTTGGCCTGCGGACCGCTCCGCCAGGCAAGCTGATTGAGAAGCCCGAGCAGCTGGAGTACGTGCTGATCAAGGACATCAACTATGAGCTGCTGAAGCGATTGCGCATCTTCTCCGTGATCAACGGCAAGGTGCAGGAGTATCCGGCTCACAATGCAGAGCCCCGTGCCGAACACCGCATCTTTCCCAGGCTGGTCGAGGTGCTGCAGCAGTTGCCCAAATCGCTGGGCATCGACGTGGAGATCAAGTGGCCGCAGCGTCGCCAAGGCGGCGGCTCCGAGGCGGAGCAGACTATCGATAAGAACTTCTTTGCCGATCGCGTGCTCCACGAGGTGATACAGTACGGATGCGGACGCCCCCTGATCTTCTCCAGCTTCGATGCGGACATGTGCACGATGCTGCGATTCAAGCAGAACATTTTCCCCGTCATGTTCCTCACACAGGGCGAGACCAAGAAGTGGCAGCCGTTCAGTGATCTGCGCACCCGCAATTTCCAGGCCGCCGTCAACAATGCGCAGGCTTTCGAGCTAGCTGGCACGGCTCCACATGCCGAGGACTTTCTGGGCGAGAATGCCGTCCACATGGTGCAGCAGGCTCGCGACCAGGGCCAGATCGTCGTCATCTGGGGCGACGACTGCAACTCAAAGGAGCGCGTTAGATACTTTACGGAAATAGGAGCCACCGCCACCTGCTACGACCGCAGTGATCTCTACATGCCAGAGAACAAGGAGCGCTCCTTCTTCAATTCCAGCGCCCTGCTCGCCGAGTTCGAAGCTCAATGCAGAATGTAAAGAGGGGAGAGTGTTCAAGGATGGGGAACGGGCAGAGCCCATCTGGGCTAGTAAGCTTTAGTGGTTAAGTATTAGGCATCACAACCAAAAAAAAAAATAGGATTCACAGTAATCTTCACCTGCTACAAAGAACTGTAAATACGTTTGCGCAAGTCAAGCATGTACATAGCCGACAAATATACATACATATATATATATATATATTATAATGACCGACATGGCCGGAGTTGGAGTCGAATCGAAGCTATATTTGTAATTTGAGAGAGGCGAATCGATATTTATTAAACGCGCAAGATTCGCAGGCGAGCTCAGGGATGGAAAAGTAAATAAATAGAAGATATTCCATAAATAATAATAAAGAAAAGATAATCAAAAAGGCTCTTAGCTATAATGGACATAGCTCCGATATACTCCGTTTTGTTTGCACTTTGTTATGCTTCAAATCAAGCAACAATCGATTCAAGCAATTCGCTTCTATATTAACTAAATGAAAGACAATGCTAGAACTCATTCTAAAGTCAAGTTAAATACATATTAATTAAGTCTATATAAGAGAATTTTTGTTTTTTTTTTTTTTGTCGAAATCGCGTTGCTTTAAGTGTGACAATATAATGTTCTTCAACAAAGGAAGAAAGAACTCGGGCATCAAATGCTGCAGTGAAATGATAATAGAAAAGAGTGATGGAAAGAAGCAATAAAATTATAAATTTAAACAATTGAGTATTTATATAATAATTGTCTGGCGTTTGTTGAGCAAAGTGCGACGGGCAGCGAGAGCGAGCGTGAGAGCGAGAGCGAGAGCGAGAGCGAGCGCGTGTCGCAGCGGCGGGGAGCGTGAGCGAGCGAGAGAGGGAGAAAGAGAAAGTATATGAGCTCATGTACCACATTCGATATGCCATTATTTAATAGTCTCTGACGAATTCTTCTAGATCCATAACGAAAGCGAGAAAACGCTAGCAATATATTGAAACAGCACGCCGGCCACGGCCTTATATTCCACGGTCGATTTTGGATCAACTCATTTACATGACGATGGGCACGAGAACGGAGGTGAAGAGGCCGACGACCACGCAGATGAAGATCAAGATGAACACTCGGCTGACAGCCCACCACAGCTGTGGCCTCTGCGGGCTGTGCTGGAGCCTGCTCTTGTGGCCGCTCTTGGCGTCGGTTCTGGATTTGGGCCTCGCTTGGAAGTGCCAGTACAAAGAGTTCCCCGTGGACGAGAAAAGGGTATATGCTAGCCGATCTTCGGCCAAATAACGAAACTGACTGCTCTGCTCTCAATACGCATGTGGCGTGGCTCCGTGGGCGCTCAGATGGGAGGCCCCTGGTGGATCTACGGCACCTGGCCGGGCTCCGTCAAACGGTGCATGGTCGAGCAGCGTAAGTGAGAGCGTGCGTCAGATATTGAGATTAGAGAGCCTCTGGCAGCTGCGACCATTCCAGTGAACATGTATTGGAACCGCATCACCTACACGGACTACACGCATTTCGCCGTGGAGCTGCACTGCTCCGAGCCGTGGTTTATGCAGCCCATGGCCATCTATATACGCGTCCAGTATCCCAAAAGCGAGATAATCGCACAGGTGGACAACTACTTGCGCAGTGTGGGAGTCAAGCTGTCCGACTTCCACTTGGTTGACCAGAAGAGCTGCGTGAATGACACAGACAAACCCGTCCAGCGCTGGCATCTCTCCAAGTATATGTTTCTCGGCTATCATCCGCACTTTGTGAAGCCCCTCGTGGATGACGAGAATATCTGAGCATCTCTGTCGCTCTCCACATTTGGTCTCTCTTGAACTTTCTTCCAACCGCCGTCATTTGCATATGCCAAAATTTTCGGGCCGACCTGATTAGTCCGTGGCTGCGTATTAATCAAGGCCAGAGAGGAACAACTAAAGTGCCTGCACTGAGCGAAGCCCAAAGAGACCCAATGAAACAGCACAGTTCAGATTCGATTCTTCCGAGTTCGCCTATATTCGTCTGGGGCAAGGGCCGCCGCACTTTCTCGCAGTGCACGCGCAGCTGCCTTGGCGACACAAAAGTGTGCTGAACATAAAAAATTCTTTCATTCGATTGTCTGTTAGCGCCGGGTCAAGAACTCATCCCAAGCCGAAGACTGAGCGGGACGGTGAGCACGCGAGAGAGAGAGAGCGAGAGAGAGCGAGAGAGTCTTCGCGTTCCGTGGTTGAAGAAAACGAGTTTGTGCATACGGTGCGCGATGATGGTGCTGCCGATCGGATTGGAGAGCAACAAGAATGTATCGAGTGCTAAAATCAATTAGCATACTCTGTAGGATCGCTTTGTTGTGGCCATTGTTTTGCGGAGCCACGGACGGAACGCTGCTGAATGGGAGCTCTGTGTTCGGGCAGACCCAGCTGCAGGCCATCAAGATTTTCGAGAATGAGCGCGCCGCACAGGTGAACCCGCGCAGCTTCCTCTGCCTGCCCTTCTTTCGCGTGTTCAACGTGGAGCTGCGCTCCAACGTACACCTGGCGGCGGATGAGCAGGTGGCCGTCAGCGGGGACCATCAGGCGCTCGGCGGCTGGAATATTGCCAAGGCGCTGCCGCTGAGCGCCCAGGACAGGCAGCGCACGAGGTGGTATCTGCGCCGCTGGATCTGCGCCAGCCACCGTGTCTACTATCGCTATCTGATATACACGCTGGACGCGGACGGCGACCGGGTGCTGCGACGCTGGGAGGGCCAGCAGGTGGCGCGCATGCTCCAGACCTACGAGATTTACCGGCCGCCGGGCATGGACATCTTCGGCGAGGCCTATCCCCGGTCGGTGGGCGGCGGGCAATCGCTGGAGCGGGGCTGGCTGCAGCGGGAGTATGTCATTGAGCTGAAGTTCGTGTGGCAGCAGCACTTGCTAATCGCCGGACTGGCCGGCACAGCGAGGCTGCGCCTCAAGCTGCGGCCGCTGGGCGTGCTGGACAATGCCATGATCGAGGTCTCGCGCTATGGCTACAATCGCTCCTCGTTCCGGCCGCAGGCCAGGCTGGGCGTTGGCTACGCCGCTGGCAGCGTAGTCATCTTTCGCATCAGCCAAAAGCTGGACGTGGCCAATGCCTTCGGGCTCTCCATTTACGAGTCGAGTGCCGAGGGGCAGCTGCCCTTGGGCGAAGTCTACATACTGCCCGAGCAGCTGCGCGGCAGTCGCGGCATCCTGCAGCTGCCCATACAGGGCCAGGTCACGCACCAGGTCATAGGTCAGCTGACCGTGCCCTATCTGGTGGTGCGGCCCATGCCCAACGCCGGCGCCAGCAATTTGCGGGTCAGCTTTCAACGCTACTGGCCCAACAATTGGCCAACCTTGGACGTGGGCAATCGTGGCCTGGGCGCCAGCCATCCCGGCCTTGTGGAGAACACCATTGAGAGCTTTCTGGCCGTGCCGCGGGCCAAAGGCGATATGGTCCATCTGGACGTGCAGCTGACCAGGGACTACGTAGCCGTGGTTTGGCGTAGCTTTGGCTTCTACACCACAAGCCGGCCAGCCGCCCATCCCATAGTGGATCGCTTTGATCTGCGGTATGTACTCATTCGGCAGCTCAGCTATGCGGAGCTCAAGGCCAGCCGAGTCTTCATACTCAAAAGGTGGACCCTCCACGAGTACACGCACCTGAATGTGTACAACACGAGCCAGCCGCAGCGCCTTTTTCCCAAGTTGGCCGAGGTCTACGAAGCGCTGCCCAAGAGTCTGGGCCTCATTGTGGAGATCAAGTGGCCGCAGCTGATGGCTTCCGGTGCTCTCGAGTCGACGCAGACGCACAACAAGAACGTCTATGTGGACCGGATCATAGATGTGACGGCCCGGTTTGGCTGCGGCCGACCCCTGATCTTTGCCAGCTTCGACGCGGACATCTGCACCATGATACGGCTGAAACAGGCTGCCTTTCCCGCCATGCTCATGACCACGGGCAAAACGAAAATCTGGGATGCCTATATGGACCTGAGAACGCAGACCTTCCTGCAGGCCCTCAATTTTGCCGAGAGCGCCGAGCTGCTCGGCACGGCCGCCCACGTCCAAAACTTCCAGGCCAAGCAGCATCTGATCGAGCTGGGCCTCGACCTGCTGCAGGTGGTCTTCATCTGGGGCAGCAACCTGCAGGATGTCCAGCTGCTGGAGCAGTTTCGCGCCCTCGATGTGACTGGCCTGATCTACGATCGGCTCGACCGCATCGGTCCCGCCAAGTGGAAGCGCGCCCCCTTCTTCCAGGCGCCCCAGCTCCTGGAGGTGTTCGGCGGCCAGTGCGTGGCCATCGGCAACTCAACGACGGTGCCGGGCGCCAAGCCAACCAAGCCAACAGTCTGGCCAAAAATGAGGAAATGAGTGAGTCTCCTTCCACGGCTGAATCCTTGCCGGCGAGCGTGTCTCGCTTGGGGACTTTGTGCCGGGTCGTGTTGTACAGTGTGTGTATATATAGAGAAGAGGAAGCGTTGGCTCGCCGCGAAATAGACCTGACTACAGATATTATTCGCTTTAGATACTAACTTCTAGAGATTAGATAATTAATATTACTAAAAGCATTCTAAGTATTTTTTTTTTTTATTTTTTTTTTTCTGTTAATTTCCGTACTGATGGCAATAGCTTTCCAGATCCATCCTGGACTAGGATGTAGTCAGATCGGTTCAGTCGGTGGATTTGCGAGCGAAGCTGATCGAAATCTAACTAACTTTAGTGTGAATTTAACCTAGTTGGTAAGGTGCAAAATAAATGTGAGTAAATATCTAAGGAGAGAATTTTTTTGATAGCCAGTCGACGGCAACGATGTTTGGGCATCGCATCTGCGAATTGATCTCAATAATGTAGAATTGTTTGGCAATTGTTATTAAATATACTTTATTTATACAAATATTATTGTTTGTTATTTGCAAAACGCGCACCAGGTAGTCGTACTCCTCCACTAAACCCATTAAACATAGACACTGAACAAGCAATCAGAGGGATCGATGCGAGCAAAGAGAAATAGAGAAATGGAAACGGAAACTGAAAGCGTGTATGAGGCTAGGTATGACGTGTGTGAGTGTGTGTGTGTGCGTGTGGGTGTGTGAGTGTGCAAGTGTGCGTGTGGGAATGAGACACACTGCGAGCCGCACTAAAAGTGAGAGCAATGAGGGGTACTGTAAACCTCCATGAGTTCGCCCGCGCTACAAGTGCTGCCGCCGCCCATTCTCATGGGCTGGCAGACGCCTGGGACTTTGCTGGTTATCTCAATGGTGCAGGTGCCGTGACCATGTCCGTGCGGATGCTTGTGCTGCTGCTGGCCACTGGGCGGCAGCTTGATAAAGGACGTCTTGCTGTTGATCCGTGGCTTCTGGACGGGCTCGTCGGCGAACTGCAGCCAGGACGGCGGCAAATGGGATCTGCGCATGGAGTCGGCATTCTCGTCCTGATCCACATCTATTGGCAGCTCCACGGCTTCCACGTCGACATCGTCGTCGACCAAAGGAAAGGGCGTATACTGCGTCTTGGCCTTGTTGCTGGCCGGCTCATTGGACGCGGCGTTCAGCAGCTGGGGCGCCAGCTCCAGAGCGTTGGCAATCAGCAGGGTTGTCGCACAGCAGAGCAGCAACTGCAATGAGGCCATGCTAGTGTGGCTGCCGGATGGTGATGATCCTTCGCTATTAAATGGGAATTTCTGCGCTGCTTGGCTGCTGTTGGTTCGCACTACGCGCCCGCGGATGTTCCAATTGCGAATGTTGCTAGCCAGGCCCGCAAAATGGCCTTTTATAGGCAGCTGCAGCGCTGCGATTGCGCTCGGTCAGCTCAGCTCAGGACAGTCAATGAACCTCGGGCGCCATCCTCACAATCGAAATTGAAAAGAAGCCACTCAAGCTCGGGACATCATACATCCACACATGCTACGCTAACAAAAATCGTAATTAATTGCCGTTGAGCATACGCCTCGTATTCCGGCAGGCAACTACAATAGCAAGGACAATGGCAGGGACTTGGTCTTGTACTAGGGCATCTTGTGGTGCTTCTCGCACAGAAGGCGGCAGCCGAGATGATGAGAAAATTGGAAATCTATATGGGCGCCGTTTCCTTTACGCAGCATTCTATTTGATTTCATTTCTGTCGCAGACCCAGCTACGGCTAGAGCTGCAGCATCTGCCACAGCCAAAGGCAGTGCGGCCTTCCTTTTGTATTTCCGGCAATTATTTTCGACGATGTGCCAATATCGCTAACGACAGCGGCCGGCGGCAGGAGATGCGCCATCGACTTCGCAAGCACTGCCAGCCATCCGATTTCCATTCGAATTCAATTCAAACGGAAGTGACACTGCCGCCATTTTCAAAAATGGAGCCTACGTGAGCGACGTGCTTATGGCGGCACTCCTCGACATCCTCGACCGGGTCGCCTTAATATCAATAAACAGGCCGTTGAGATGCTTCAGACAACTGGAGCAGCCAATATAGGGCATTAACTGGCGCCGTGTGTTTCCACTCAATAATTATATTGCATACTTTTAGGGCTTTGCGTTGGCCCGGAGAAGAGACGGCTGAGCCTAGGCAAATGACGCCGCCCAACTGGCTTAGGTAAGTGAATCGAGTGCCTTTCAAGTTGGACTCGAAGCCCTCAGCCGCGCCTATGCGTATTTGCCGGGAAGCTAAGCAAATAAGCCGTCGCTCGACACAGATAATTCAATTTGCTGGTTCGTTGGAATCTCGGTGGCTCTGCAGCTCTCTGAAAGGCAGCAAAAATTAATTTAAGCGCTCTGTCATTGCCGACTCCTCGGTGCGTTTGGCAGCTCAATTTGATTATAGCGAAGCACTTGAACATAATGGATGGCATCGCTCTGCCCATTGCCCCTACCCGAGCCGTTGCGTGTGGACGTTAAGCAGCTTAACCCTACTGCGGTTCACCTCCAGTTCCTGGCTCCTGGCTCCTGGCTCCTGGCGCCGGGCCAACTAATTAAACGCCTTCGCCTCAGACTCGTCCGTCGCTCCAAACGCTGCCCCAACTAATTAGAGCAGCTGTCGCAGCCGGTGCACAGCATTCGGCGGCCAAATAATTCAATTAAATGGCTCACGAACGGCTGCCGCAAATTAACAACAATCCGAAGTCAGGACCGAGCTCAAAGTCAAACCGCAACCAGCAACCTTCCAGCAGAGCCGGCTAGATGCCAGCTAGATGCGAATCCGTGTCTCCAAGCCTCGCTGCGATTCGCTAGGCATTCGGATTTCGGCTTCAGCCGAGCCGAGCTTGACACGTTCCATGTAGCTCTGCTGGCCTCCTTGTGTATCATCGGTTTATTCAGGGCAGTTGCCCGGCCGGGCACTAGGGAGCCCCACAGCAGAGCCCTTGATCCGGCCGGCACTCATGGGAAGTCTTGCCTCGATTTGTCTCTATATCCGCAGCAAACTGGCTCTTCCCTCAATATAATCATATTGTCCGGCTTCGATTCGTTATCCCCTAGCATATATATACTCCATTTGTCCACTAATGTCCTCGTCAGCAAGGACTGCTCCTACACCTGCTGCTGGTCTCTGTTACGTCAACGACTACTCCCGTTGAGCTTGAGCAGGAGTCTGGCTATGGGGCCAGGGGGAGGTAGGGTTATCCGCTTTTTAGCTGCGCTCCTGGTCAACGGTCGCCTGCTCCATTGCGCAAACTGGACTCCATCGCCTTGACAACGCCGGGAAACACTTGATGCAGACGCTGGCGTAAACGGGGCTCGATTTAATCTTTCGTGCGCGAAAGTGCTGAACTTTTTGGAGCCGGCAACGTTTTAATTTGCATTAAAAAGGCGTCGGGTGCGCGAAGGTCGCTCGTGCAACTATTAAACTAAACTTACGAAGCCGTGGCCATAAGTTTTTGGGGCTCGCATTCCGTGAGCGCGCATACAAATGGGCCGACAGCCGACAGCCGACAGCCGACAGCGGGCAAAGAGCTAAACAGCTTGAGTGTATTAGGGCTTTAATAGCCTTAGCCGCAAATCAAAGTGGCCCCTAGCGAATCGCCTCGAATGTGAGGGCCAACAAGTTGCCGCATTGCGTGCTGGCCATTCTTTATGTCTGCGTCATTTTGTAAGCGGCAGGCTATAAAAAAATGGCCGCGAGCTCAGCTCCCTGCAACAGATGTCAACACGGCCGAAAGCCTGGACAGCTGGCTGGGTAAGGCCGGCTTAAGACGCTAACACTAACATATGGCATATGGAAATCGCCTCGGTTCCCGATTTGCTCGAATTAATTCCTAAGGGACTTATGTCATAAAAGTGCATACTTGTATAATAATTGGCCTTTTGCTCATCCCGGGAGCGCACCTCGTGGCAGGCACGTGCAGGTGACGTGGCCTTTAGTCAATAGGTTAACGCCACTTTGGCTAGGAAAACATTGGATGGTTTTAAAAAGCTTTTAATTTATATTTTGT
>JABVZX010000330.1:7896919-7906973 GCA_020883565.1 Drosophila pachea
TAGCGGTGTTACTTTTTGTTTGTGACTGACAGAGTTAGAGAGAGCTTGACGTAAAGGCATAAAAACCGTTGCCTACTTTTGAGCGCCAATACAAAAGCCTCGATCTAACGGTACGCCAAATAATCGCCGGCTAAGTGCATAACGGTGTATGCAATTCGAGACGCATAAACTCGCCTACAACCATTCAGTAAGAGCCGCTGAGAAAGTTTTTGTTGGTGCAGCAAGTGAACCGCAAGTGAAAGGTGAAAGCGCCAAGTGAAAGAAGACTTTTTTTTTAATACAATTGCCAAAGTACTGTCGGGTAAGTAGCTCAGACTCGAGCGTTAATTAGTGCTTATGTTTCACGGGGGATTTGGGTAATTAAACAGAGCGCTGCCATTAAAAGAAATTTAAAAGCGGATAACACGCTTTCCTCCGCTAAATTCCTCAGCTTAGTTAGTTATGAATATGTACAAAGAGTGTGCCAGTGGCTTTATATATCAAATAAAAATGTCTATAAAAATGCATTACTTTGCTTATTAATTTTTGTAATCTTTTCTCAGCGAATTCCCCTTACGTTTATGAATTCCTTTTTTTTTGCCCATTTTCTCTTCCCGTGAGTTAAGTTTGATTTATTAATTGGGCGCTCTTGAAGTGGATAGAAATTTCTGCAGAAATATTGACGAGTAACATATTTGAGATTGCATCGGAAATTGATGTGTGGGCGATTCATTTGAATTGAGTTTTTCAAAGGCTCGAATGGCAAACGAAGTATGACAAGAATGTCTCAAGCCGTTTTTGTGGTCCTTATCGCGGAGGACATTCGGCATACGGATATGGTACATGGCACATGGCACATGGCACATGGCACATGGCATTCATTTGAGGGTTTTACGTGCATTGAGTCCCATTCGCATGGCGAGTAAACATTTTATCAACCGTGTAACTCCTGCAGAGCCCCGCATGAGGCGCAAACGGCAAAACTGCCCGAAACATGTACAGAAATCACTCGCAAAAATGTTGACGAAAAAATTCCCAACAGAGTTACGCGGAGGCGGCAATTTTACGGCAGTTTGACTTTGCCAACAGCAGTCACCGTCGCATCCTTTAAAGTCTACACGTGCCACAAGACGGCGATGGCAACGCCGCCGATGGCAACGGCAACGGCAACGGCAACGGCAACGGTAACGGCAACAACACACCAAAATGGCAATACTCAAGTGGCGCAGCGCTTAACACAAATTAGACGCACTTAATTACAGCGCAAACAGTCGCTGGGAGTGGCCGTAAAATGTGCGATGCAAACGCTTAAACCGCAAAAAAAGCAAAGCACAGACACAGGCACAGAGAAAGATAGAGAGGGTGAGGGAGAGGAAGAGGGAGAGGGAGAGGGAGGTGGAGCGGAAGACGGAGAAATGTAGCGAAACAGATAGGCAGAGGGCAGCAGAGACGGCTGAGACGGAAATAGACAAAGACTGAGCCGAGTGTGGTGGGAGGCAACTTTCAATTTTGGCCCGCAAGTTGCGGCTTAAAACTCAATTAAATGAATTGCCAAAAATTTAATTACATTTCATTTTGTTGCAGTTTAAAGGACGACTCAAAAACATTTTAAGAATTTCCTGGGAAAAGCTAGTTTCGCAAACAATCGACAAATCTGGGGGTTGTTTTGAGGAATATAAATAAAGTCGTTTCCATTACTTTATCAACTTTAATTTTCATATTTCCAATAACAATAAGGAGCAATGGGGAAAAATTATAAAATATATGCGGAATAATAAATTTGTAAGGTTTATTCTTAAATGTTCGTGTAAAATTTGTGATGGCTTTTACGCCTATTATTAAGTGTGCCTCAAGGCAGAATGAAGCATTCATTCGTGAGCCGGATCCGCAAGGAATGCTTGCCACATGAATGAGCAATGGAAAAATTTAAGGGACGAATGCCCGCTGTGAATCGTCAGCAGATCGGAATTAAGGCAAGTCATTTCTGAAATGAATGATGACAAAGATCGTATACCAAGAAATTGCTGAGTGTCTGGCGGTGATTTAACGGGAAAGATAGAAAGATAGAGCAACCAATTCAATTAAAGCGGCCACAATTGGTCAACAGAAGGATTGTCACACCTATATTGATTCGGTAGAAACACTCATTTAATTGTGTGAATTCCGTGAAGGGCTACGAGTTCCACGCGAATCAGTTTATCGCATAGAAATCGCAGAAATTCTACAAAGATGAAAGCTTGAATTGTGTGAAAAAAAAAAGCGATTAATATTATGTGGAAAAATCTGCGAATATTATGTCGATTCATGTTAAAAAGTGTTACCCATAACTCTTAACAGACACGCGAACAAAACTCACAACAGCGCCATGTAAACTAACATAGGTATGTTAAGCAACAGCCATGCTACGGCTAACAGCGATCGCTATTCGCTGCGCGGCTGTAAAGTAGATTTTGGATGTTAAGCAGGTGTAATATGAGTGCTGCCAGGGAGATCGATGTTAATAGACCTAGGCTGATGCCTCAAGATATTTAGCAAGGGCATTTAAAGCCGCAAAACTCCCTCTTATTACATGTACATATCGGATCAATCGCATATATAATGGGTTGTGTTAAGCCTAATTGGTTTCTAGCCTGAGCGCTACTCAATTCGATTTGAGTTGATAATACGGGGCACTTCAATTTACTTAGGGCCATATCTATTAAATATGGCGAAGAAGCAGCTTTGCTTTCAATGAGCTGTAGAGCGGAACATAATCCATGCCCACAGGAAAACTGGCGCTGGCAAAACTTTTCAAGGCCTTTCAACCCTTTTTCCAACGTTCCCAATCAGCCCTCGATAACAACAACAAGAAGAACAACAGCAAAAAGCAAGAACAACACCTATTTCCTGTTCCGTTTGCACCCGCGCATCCGCGCACCCGCGCACCCACACCCCAACCACACACACCCGCCACTTCAGTTTATCTGGCAAACAATACGCTCATTAGTTGTCGGAGCCGCCTCATTTCGGGACGAGCCGCTGCCGTTGCTGTTGCCATTGCGCCTGAGTCGGCGACGTCGAACGCTAAGCAAAGTTTTCTTAATTTCGCCGGCGCACACATAAAATTATATTTTTGTTTCGTCAAAGTCGGCTGGCAATTAAGTTGTAAGTGCTAGCAACTGGCCCCGGCTCTGCGGGCGGCCGGCCCAAAATGAAGTCATTCGTTTTAATTATTTAGATTGGGGCATAAGCCAGGCTGCCAACTTCCGATGCCCGGACTCTAGGCAAAATGGACAAAATGTTGCGAGGCATATCATAAAACCGAAAGGCAATATCTGCTGCACTTGGCCCCGAAGTTTTCCACTCAAACTCCATCGGATGCTGCGCCCGCCCCCTCCGCTCACAACTGGTGGCAAAGTAATGCAAATGCGAAATGAATATGCAAATGGCCCGAAAGAAAGATTGACTGCATCGGGCTAAGTGCGATCGACCCCAACAGCAGCAGCAACTGCTGCAACTGCTGCGAGCGCAACTACAACAACCGCAGAGACTAGCGCAACTGGCTGTCCAACAAGTAAGGCCACTTTATTTAAGTTTTTCCTGTGGCATAAACCTCTTTGGCCTCGAATTGTTGCCAATGGGTTCAACTTTGGAATGGAAATCGAGGCACTTTGTACGCACTTCTGCCACCAATAAAATTGCCACCCGAAAACTTTGGCGCTGTCAATGCGAGAAATTCTTGTTCAGGGATAAGAACTGAAGTGCAGCCGAGCGGGGGATGCAAAAGCTTCTTTTCATTGGCACTCGAGTTCCTTTCTTCCGTAATTATATACGAAGGAATGCTGGCTGCAATTATGATTAAGTATACGTACAGTGAACACAATTGGGATCAGAAATACAAGAGCGCTTCAACCACATGCAGAAGGATTTTTCAAAGTGCAAAATATGCATATATATATATATATATGCATAAATATATTCCCCGAAGAGTTCTCCAGCCTCAATGGTCCATGGATTTGGTGCCGCAGAACGAAAATGAAAAATAAATCTACTCTCTTTGAATTTGGATAACCTCTTAGCGCCTTTAGTGACGCCTCAACTTTATGGTGTGTGTATGTGTGTGTGTGTGTGGTGAGGCGGGGGGAGGGGGGTCGCGCGGCACTTTAGAACAATCTGAACTCAGCTGAAGTCATAAACATAAAAGTCTTGGCAATGAAATGCCAAACAATAAATAATAAAATGAAATGCGAGCACGACACAAATCAAATTTCAGCGAATCAAACAACAACAACAACAACAACAGCAGCAACAGCAGCAAAACAAAGAAAAACAAATATAAATATATATGGGAAAATAGGAGGGAAACAGGAATGGGAAGGCAGCCAACGGATTTCCATAGAAAGAAGCAAATTAAATATTCACGTATGAAACAGCGAGGCGGCCAAATTGCGCATACCAAATTATAAAAGCCAAATAATTGTGGCCACGGAATTTGGCAATTGATTGGGGCCGACCAGAATATCTTGGGGGCTTCGGCTGCTTGGGCGGTGCGGGGGGACAACTAATTATAACCCCATTCGGCGCATTGGGTCTATTAGGCGTCGGCGTATTTGTCCTTGCTCAACGCACGCAGAGCCATTAATTTATTTTTATGCTTGCCATAATTTGGTCTTCTCCGATTGTGTTGTTGCTGCCGCTCCTCCTATCCCAGGAGCAATATTTGCTTTCAGTTTTGTCTTGCCCAATACGAGCCCGAAAAAATACCAGGAAAGTTGGGCCGAAAACAAAAGGGCAGCCAGACACGGAGCACAGCCAGCCGAGAGCATTAATGATGCGCCCTAGCCAATATCCCGACAGCGGGCGCTGGCCTGGAAAGACGTAAAATCTCTCTCCTGGGCGCACCCTCTGCCCAATACCTACTGTCTGTGTGTGTGTGTGTGTGTGTGTGTGTGTGCGCACATAAATATTTGTGGAGGCGACTTTGGCTGCACCTCGGCCGTTGAGTAATTTGAATACGTATGCATACTTAATTTGGCATGGCTTTGGCCACGGCTTACGCCGGGCAGCCCCATCTGGCAATGGCCCACAATACATTATTGATTGGATATTTGTGCGGGAATTTAATAATATATGCTAATTTCGTATGCCACTCGCCAGGCATTCAATTCAATGCAAAGCCGTCGACGCTTAAATGCTCCTAACTAGTGTTTGCAATTGAGACGTTGACCAAATTAAGTTAGGCCTGCGTTTAGCCTGTAAAATTAAAGCTGAGCCTAATCGAGACCATCTCTAGGCTCACATTGAATCTTAGCCCAATCGAGTCAGCTTTTCGAATCTGCTACTGTATTAGGTGTGTGTTGAGATTTGCTTCACACAGTTTCTGGCATTCGTGTTACAAATTAAGTCGAAAGTTCGGCAAGTGTTTTCATCCAAATTTAAGCAACATGTTCCATCTGGTGGATTTTCTTATTTACCAATATGTGTTGTCGCGGTAACTGCATCCCAGGAGCAATAAATGAGAAGTACGGAGCCCGGACAACAAAAGATGCCATCCAATGCGAACAGCGGATGCCCGAGAGCGGCAATTAAAAGCGAACTGGCGGACGGACGGAGACGAGACCTAGGGCGAGGGCGAGGGCGAGGGCGAAGGCGAAGACGACCCTCACATGGCCAGCACAGAATGCTCTGAGGATGAACTCTGATTTCATTGCTTCGGCTGTAATTTGGGCATAATTAAATTACAACAGTGAACGATGTTGGCCCTCTTCCTCTTTCTATCTAAATCGTGCAGCATATTTGGCCAAAGCTGTTGCCTGCAGAATCGAGTTCCCGCCCCAACAGCTGTCCCAGCTGCAGATCCGCTAAAAAACCACTCGGCTTCGGCTCGCCACTTAATCAGTCCAATTTTATGCGGTGCACAAATAGGACGCCAGGGAAGTCCGCTGTGCCCTGGCGGGGATGGGCAAGGCGGCGGCGGCCACCGTTGGCAGCAGCTGTTGACAAGGGGCTTTAATTGCTTTTCCCTCTTTTCGCTCTTTGGGCTGGACGTCGGGCCACATAATAATATGTTATTAAAGTCGCGTTGCATGTCTCGCAGGCCGGCAGCCAAAAACTTACGGCGACTGCAATTAGACTAAGTGGGCTTTAATGCGGCACCAACTGCTGCGTGTTGCATGCCCCCTGCTCTCCCCCGCTCTCCTCGTGCTCCAAGACGCTGCAAGTCATTTCGGCGGTTAGCAAAAAGTTCCCTACAACTAAACTTTGCATTCGCCCGCCTGCCAAAAATTCGCTCAAAAACCAGAGATGGCGATTATGTGCAGCAAGGCGGGCGAGGGCGAGAGCGACAGAGAGAAAGAGAGAGAGATAGGACTAAAAGGCGGACATTTGTTGACAGTTTCAGTTAGACTTGACATACCCTATTGTCCCTGTTGTTTTGCCCCCGACTCAGCCAAGCTGCAATTCAGTTTGTGGCGAATTATTCTGTGTCTCAGGGCTGAGGGCTGAGGGCTGAGGGGGCAATGTGGCACGGTTAGATAAACTTTCTGTTTTCGCAAAGTTCTGTCGTCCGCTACCCTGGCCAAGCGCCCAAAGTGTCGCTCCGGCCAGTCGAACCGAATGCAGCAAGCACTTCAACACGTTTCGATATGAGAACGACTTGAATATTTGCAGGGTATCTCGGTGCACACCAAGCGCATTACTTATTCCATACATATGTCAGTTTCTATCGCTCACGCCCCCCCCCCCCCCCCTTCACTGTGTTGCTCCATCTGCTTGCGCCTTTGTCTCAGCAGTTGAGATACACAGATTGTGATTAAGCTGAAGGCTGAGCACAATTTGATTTGCCTGAATGTGTCATGTTTTTTTAGTGGTTTCTGGTCTAGTTTCCGGAATAAGAAAAATATTTGCATACTAGTGGGTTATTCTGTAGCGTCTCTCCCTCTCTGTCTCTCTCTCTCTCTCTCTCGATCCAGTCGCACGATGGAATTGATTGAGAAATTGTGTTATTATTTAAGAAAATGCAAAGTTGTGTGCATCTCTCTTTCTCTCTCTATCAACCTATCTCTTTCCATCCCTAACCAAACTTGCCTCTTAATCGATCTCGCCTTCTGCCTCTTACTCTCTCTCTCTCCCTCTCTCGATCCAGTCGCATGATGGAAATGATTAAGAAATTGTGTTATTCTCTCTCTCTCTCTCTCTCGCTCTCTCTCTCTTTCCCTATCCTGTTCTTTTTAGCTCCAACTCTACTTACCACTTTATCAATCTCCGCCTCTCGCACTCTCTCTATCACTCGCCTGTGCCCTCGCGCCCTCTGTGTATCCCACCATGCACCGTACATCCCTATAAGACTTCATCCCTTCGTGTCGTTTCTTCTTCTAGTCTCGGTTAAAAATTTGCTGTACTTATTAGCGTGACTCAGCAAATGCTCTTAACGCTCATCCCCGCCAATCGTACTTATATGGCAATGAAGTTCGAGCAACTTTTACGACTCATGAAAATTTTGAACTCGGATTTTTATTTGGGCGGACAGGGGATGCTTTCATCAGGCCGAGCTGAGCCTATTTTAATGTTGATTTATGTCAACCGCAGGATAAAGTTTACTTAACCATGGCTAATACGGCTGCGCTTTGCATGCGGCCTAGGAGCGGCGGCCATAAAACAGTTTGATTAAATGAAACCATTTATTACGTAGGTAAAGACAATGTCATAACACCTCTTTGCCGGCTGAGTGGGGCCCAAAGTCACGAGCCAAATGCGACGCGCACATGCAGAGTGACAATTTGCGTTAAAGAGACACTCCAAGACAATCCGTCTCGTGCCGCGTCGAGTCGTACAACAACGAGCCGGGGCTGGGCTGGGCCGGGTTGGGCCCTGCCATGCCGTGCCGTGCCGTGCCGTGGCCGTACCATGCCGCAGTTTCCCGGCCAGGGCCAAGTAAACACAAACAAATTTTTAAATTTGTAAACATGCCGAGCGGAGCAGGATTCAAGACTCCACGAGCCAACTGAGCAGCTAAGTGTTTGTGCGTGTGTGTGCGTGTGTGTGTGTGTGTGGGTGTGGGTGTGCGTGATATGTGTTGGTAACAGGAAATCCGACAATTTTTGAATTTCTTGCATGAGCCAAATAAAATAAACAGCGCCATCAAATGCTCACCCACACCCCATCTCCCAGACCTCACATCAGATTTTGGTTAGTTTCCAAAGCGAGCATCTCCACGCAGATTCGGCGCAATTTCATCAAATTTTTCCTCAGCGACTCTTTACGAAGGCGTCGCACTTGAATCCTGCAAGAAGAAAGCTTCTTGTGAAATCTCACCTAAACGTGTAACACGTTTTTCTAGTCCCCTCGGCGTCCGAGCGGGTGTGTGCGGAGAGTTCAAACAACTTTGCTATTTGGGCTTGCGTGTCGTTAGGGCCAAAAGTGTTGCAATTTTGTGTATCCAAGTGGGTGCAGGAGCAGCGGGCGATAAAGTCTTGTAAGCGAAGTGTGTGCGATATACTTGGCATATTTTTGATTAGGCCCAAACACAAGCCAGTCAGGCCGGGCCGGGCCGACCGCCAGTGGCGCCCACGTGAACGCTTAATGGCACACTCGGCGTATGCGTAATATTGCCTGCTCATATGCCACGCATATTTGCATAATTTGTCTGCCTGCCAGCCCAGCCACTTGCACGTGCTGAGCCGCACACACACACGCACACACACGCACACATCGTTTAGCCAGCCGAGCTGTCTGAGTTACTAAATTGTACATACGCCCCGTGTGCTGAAGTCACAAACGGATTTGTGTGCTGAGCGAAGGGTCGCCGCAATGCCAGCGCGCATTCCACACTTCCCAGACGCCTTCCAAGTGAGGCTGAGTGGGAACTTTCGTGCATGCAAATCGCCATGAACAGCTATAACAGACTCTCAGCGAAAGAGCTTTGCCCTGCGAGTCCCTGTCCCTATCCTGTGTCCGTCCATCGCAGTCAACTGGGCCACAGTCCGGCACAGCCAGTCGGCAGGGCCCAGCAATGGGTATGGCGCATAAAAAGCATTGTTAGGGCCTGCCTCGGCTTATTTGCCGTTAAGTGTCTGTTGCAGTGTCAGACGCGCACTTGCTGACAAATGAAGCCCGATGTGTGCTCTGGCAAATGAATAGAGGTGCTTGAGTGGATAATATGGGCGAGAGCAAATGGAATGTCTACCAGCAACAGGTAGAGCTTCGCTAGCGCCAAGGCGGGCAGCCATCCAGATTATAAAGCATGTTATTCTAGTCGGGAGAGGCCAGCGCGTGGCTTCTGGCTTATTAAATATCTAATGTGGTTGCTCGACTTAAAGTGATCTATTGGCCTGCTCATCACTCGCAGCCACGCAGCCACGCCCATGCGCAGACGTACATTAATAAGTGCTGACAAGAGCAGCAGCTGTTCGCTTAACTGCAGAAACATTAACTTGCCCAAAGAACTTCATTATGCCGGGGATGAGCGGAAGGGGCCGGCCAATAAATCTTCCCAATCGGGAGGATACCTTTTGACTGTGGGCCACAGCCGGCAATGAATCATAAAGCGCCAACATGGCAAACACCTTCCAGTCCAAAGGCGAACTGCCAATGGGCGGCGGAGGCTACTCCTGGCTGGCCGATCGGCATACGCCCCGTGGCCCGAGGCGACGAGGCCTAGGCACGCCGGAGGAGGCACGCTCGATGGCAACTTGTGGCCAGCTCCTAATATTATGGCGTGTCGACAAAGCAGGCAATAAAGCGTAGCATAAATTAGCTAAATAAGCAGACGGTTAACAAACAAAGCAAAACAAAAGCGAGGCACAAAACTTTAATGTTTGCTACGCAAATACAAAGTCATCGCCGGGGCAAGCACACACACGCGCACACGCGCACACTGAGACAGAGCCTGCGGGCGGGTCGAAACGAGTTTTTCTTCTTCTTCTTCTTCTACTTCTTCTTGCTCTTTTTCGTGTGGTTCGGTTTTTGGGCTCAGAGCTTGCGTAACGTGGCTCTGGCATTGTTATTATTATTATTATTATTGTCGTTGGCCTGGTGGCTGGCTTCAGTTGTTCTTGCTTGTTACAAAAATGATGCACACACCCACACCCCCTCCCCC
>JABVZX010000330.1:7930155-7942713 GCA_020883565.1 Drosophila pachea
GGCGATTCGTGGGGCAATCAATTGCCGGATATGCTAGTCGCTTACTATCGCCAGCATGGCGTGCACAGCCTGATGCTAGTCGTGTGTCAACCGGAGTTCCGTGAGTGACCCGGATGGGGAGCGCAGCTGACGCATAACTAAATGCATGTCCTTTGACGCAGCTGCGGCACGCTTGCAAATGTTGATGCTGCACTTCATGCAGCACAGCATGTACGTGCAGGTCTGGACAGAGCAGTGCTTGAATGATTTGCGGCACGTCAGCAATGAGACGGACACTCCGGAGGCGCCACCGCCGCTCAGCTTTCAGCCGAACAACGAGACGCATTGGCAAGTGTCCTTTGTGCTGCCCAGGCTCAGGTATAAGCTGGGCATCCTGCTGCTGGCGTTCAACAACTCTTGCGCCCTGAATCTCTTGCGCTGGTCAGCGGCCAGCGAACACAACTACTTCACCACCAATCGTTTCTGGCTGCTCCTCACGCAGGATCTGCGGCAACTGGAGCTACTCGAAGATTCCGAGATCTTTATACCACCCGATGGTGAAGTGCGCATTATGTGGTACAATCCGGCGGCCCCGTTCAATGTGACCCTCATCGACGCTTACAAGGTGGCCGCCTTGAAGCCGCTCAAGCTGCGCATGGTGGGTAAGCAGCTCGAGAATTCGCGGCATATCGTACGGGCATTGCAGCACTTCGGATCGGCAATCACGTATCGGCAGAATCTGGAGGGCATTGTCTTCAACACGGCCATTGTGATTGCCTTCCCTGATCTGTTTGTCGACATCGAAGATCTTTCTCTCAGGCACATAGACACTATATCCAAGGTGAACCATCGGCTCATGCTGGAGCTGGCCAACCGGCTGAATATGACGTAAGCTCTTTAGCCAGCTCTATCTCTCCCTCCCTCCCTCTCCCTCTCTCTCTCTCTCTCTCTCTATTGATGTCTGTGGGTCCCTCTTGCCACCCAGGTATAATACCTACCAGACTACAAACTACGGCTGGCGCCAGCCGAATGGCTCCTTCGACGGCCTAATGGGTCGATTTCAACGATACGAACTGGACTTTGGTCAGCTGGCGATCTTTATGCGGCTGGACCGCATTGCCTTATGCGACTTTGTGGCCGAAACATATCGTGTAAGGGCTGGCATCATGTTCCGCCAGCCACCGCTCTCCGCAGTGGCAAACATCTTCTCCATGCCCTTCCAGCAGGATGTTTGGATATCCATAATGGTGCTGCTGATTGTGACTGTGGTGGTAATGCTATTGGAGATGTTCTTCTCGCCGCACACCCACAATATGTCCTACATGGACTCAGTGAACTTTGTGTGGGGCGCCATGTGCCAGCAGGGATTCTATGTGGATGTGCGCAATCGTTCGGCCAGGATCATTGTGTTTACCACATTTGTGGCCGCTGTGTTCCTTTTCACCTCGTTCTCGGCCAATATTGTGGCACTCTTACAGAGCCCATCCGATGCGATTCAGACGCTGGCCGACTTGGGACAATCGCCATTGGAAATCGGCGTCCAAGACACCCAATATAACAAAATCTATTTCACTGAGTCCACGGATCCCGTCACAAAGAGTTTGTATCAAAAGAAGATTGCCTCAAAAGGGGATAATGTTTACATGCGTCCCGTCCAAGGCATGGAGAAGATGCGCACTGGCCTCTTCGCATACCAGGTGGAGCTCCAGGCGGGCTATCAGATTGTCAGCGATACCTATAGCGAGCCGGAGAAATGCGGACTTATGGAACTGGAACCATTCCAGCTGCCCATGCTAGCGATGCCGACACGCAAGAACTTTCCCTACAAGGAGCTCTTCCGCAGGCAGTAAGTGGACTAAAATATAATGCGGAAAGGTTCTATTCGAAACAAATTTTCGCAGATTGCGCTGGCAACGGGAGGTCAGCCTGGTGAATCGGGAGCAACGCAAATGGATACCACAGAAGCCCAAATGCGAGAGCGGCGTCGGCGGCTTCGTTTCGATTGGCCTCACCGAATGCCGGTATGCATTTGGCATCTTTGGATGCGGCGCGGCGGCCAGCTTTCTCTTCTTCTTGATCGAACGTATACACCAACTCAGCATTCGCATCTTTAGGTTAAAAACAAGTTCCAGAGATCCGCTGCGTTGAGCGGCTCACAGTTTGATGTATATTTCATATATATAATTCGAAATGCGAGAGCACTTAAATCGGCACGGATAACTCCCTGACAACCGCACGCAATACATCGGGCGTTTTGAACTGCCAGTTACGGATGGACTTGCTCACACTGCACCAAGACTCGCCGTGTGTCGGCTCGGCAGCAATACAGCGCTGCAGCACTTCCTTCTGCTGCTGCTCCGTGCCGTGCAACAACTCAAATTTATAGAAGTATGCCCAGGCATCGCCGAGATCCGGATCGATTTTAACCTAAGAACGGGGAGGGAATAATGTATAAATAAGTGAGATATATATTTTAATATTAGAGCCTGCACAGCCTGCACTCACCGTTCGATTAAACCAATCTCTGCACTTGGTAAACTTGTGTTCTGACCAGAAAAGCTTAGACACCGCCAAAAGCACGTGCGGGTCATGTTCGCATTTCTTGAGAGCATCCACGGACTTTGTTTTGCGCTGTGGCTTCGTTTCCATAAATATGGCTTCTGCCCACAGCTCACCGGCATTGGGGCACTCTTGCAGGGCACGCGCCATCATTGTGCTGGCTATCTCCTTGAGTCCAGCACGCAGCTCCACACGTATGGCCTCTAGCCAGAGCACGGCAACTTTTGGGTTGCGCAGCCTGCCGCGCTCCAAAATCGAACGCGCTTTGGTTAAGACACCTTTACGCTCCTCCAGATTAGCAGATAGAATCCACAGCGGTATTGAGGTGGGGCATTTCTTCAATGCGAGCGTGTATGTGGCAGCCGCATCATCCGTGCGTCCTTGCTGCTCCTCGATCTGTCCTTTCATCATCCATAGTTTTGGAAAATCGGGAAATACTTGTACGGCTTCGACCAGCAAACGTAACGCTTCGTCTAGCCTTTCGAGGGCCCATTCAAGACGTGCCGATTTCATCATAACACGCGGTGTCGGGGCCGATCCTCGAGCCTTTGCCAGCAAACGTCGCGCGCGCTCATATTCAGAGTTCTCCGACTCAAGCTTTACGGCAGCCAGCCAAATATCCTCGGAATTCGGATTCGCCTGGAAAGCCAACGACAATATTCCTCTAGCAGCGGGCACATCGCCCGCCATCCACTTCGACTTGGCGCCCATTAACCAGAGTATCTCTGATTTGGGACAATGCGCCACTGCGCGCTGCAGCAAGGCTTCCAATGACTCCCGGGTGCCGTGATTCTTCTCAAAGTATGCAGCTCGTAGCCATATGCTCTTCTTTGACGGAAACATCTGCAGCGCATGGGCATAGACAGCCCGCGCGCACTCAAATGCATTTTCTTTGGCACACTAAATTTACATTACAAGAAAAGGAAATTAAAAAGTCAAATATGAAAGTAAAATCTACTTACAAATTCGGCATCATCAATCCAGGTCTGCTTGCGATCCTCCTCCTCGACGCCAATGCCTATGACCGCCTTTATAATTGCTTGGCAGCAGTGGACAGCGCCCGATTTCTCCGCCTCGATCGCCTCCTGGAACCAGTGATCGCGATTAATTTCCACTCCATTGGCTGTCAGCGAGGTCAGCGAACGATCGACAATCTTCTCGACCATATGGATATTGCCATTGGCCTCTTCCAATTTAGCAGCCGTTGTCCAAATTTGTCGGTCTGTGGGAATATTCTCACGCGCCTTGTTCAGCACCTTGCGTGCATTCTCATAGGTCTCAAGACGTGCCAAAGCCAGCCACAGCTCCACACTGGTATTACAGCACTCTACGGCACGCGAAAGCAGGATACGAGCATCATCCGGATTTTCGAGTTCGACCGCCGCTTTCCACAAACGCACAGAGTTGGGAATATGCTCAAGTGCTTTCCGGAAGACACGCCGCTTGGCTTTCGTTTCAGTCTCGAGATCAGCGGCCTTTATCCATATTCGCACCGAAGTTGGAATATGACGTGCTGCCTGGGCAATTACTGCTTTAGCAGTGTCAGGTGGTTGAAGGCGTGCCGCCTCCAGCCAAAGATCCTCTGACTGTGGATTCATTTCGCAACCGCGCATTATTAAATTGCGCGCCATTTGAACCTTGCCTGTGACTTCTTCCAGACGAGCTGAAGCTATCCAAGCGGGCGGATGGTTGGGATTCGTCTCACGAACACTCTTGAGCAGTAGACGGGCCTTTTTAATGTCATTGATATCGCCGCCATAAGTGGGTATCATACTCTGCAGATCTGTCAGATATCCCTTGGGATCCACTACTGTTTGCCCTGTCACTGAATCCGACACCTGCGATAGTTTCACATTCATTAATGTATTTCGCGCCTGTCCAATTTTACGCAAATCCAAATCGCCAGTAGGTGTTAGCATGCCCGGCGTGGCTACACCCGGCACCATAGATGCCAAACCAGAACTGGCATCTATTGAAGAAGTAGTTTCGCCTCCCAGATTCCGCGAAAGTACGCTATCTGGCAACGGTGTAAATTTCTCAGCGCGTGGGTTACGCTGCTTACGATTGCGACTGTCACCCACTTCGGGTATGGTCGACCATTCCTCGCTAGTAACCGTAGCCAGCGAACGCTTGAGATCGCTAAACTGCTGTTGAATTTTAGGACGCTCTTGGCGATACCGTTCCAAGTCCTCACGCAAGCGGCGATCGCGATATTCTTTCCGTTTTTCATCCATACGCTTCTCTATAGAATCGTAAATTGCGTCGGCCTCTTCGTCGTCTTTGTCGTAAGGGTCCTTAGAGAAGAGGGACCCACTGTAGCCGCTAAACTCGTCATAGTTTGAGTCATTTAAATCCTCATCCTCCTCCTCTTCTTCGTCCTTCTTTTTTCGCTTAGTGGCGGGCGGAGCATGCCGATCATCAGATACATCGTTCGCATCACGAGCTGGACCAATATCTGAACGTGTAGTAAAGCCGGTCGCTCTAAAAAATAACAATATTATAAACATTGTATTGTTTATTGTTCTTTGAATTGAAAACAACATACCCGCGTCCCACGCCGGCAACATAGCCAAGCGGTGCCGGCACACCTAAAAAGTGTTTCTTATTGCGGTTAGCAATGACCGCAGCGGTTATATTTGACATTTTGAAAGCTTTTAAGTTACTTTGGCTATTGAAATTCAATAAAAACGTGTAAAATAAACAAAACGTTTTCAGAAACGTTGCGCTTCTTCTTCTAATTGTACTATTTCCACGGAATGGTCATTTTTAGAGATGAAACATAACATAATTCCGATTAAACAATCGATAAGAAATATCAATACAAATGTAGACTCCGTACAACATTCTCTAACAATAACAAATCGAATAAGTAGGCAGTGAGCGAAAGAGCGTTTTTATAATTTTCTCTAATTCCAGTTGCAAACAAAACCTTGCAAGATGCCCGTGCTGCCTATGCCGCCGCTAATGCAGGTAAGATATGAAGTACTTAAATCCATTTTTAAATATATTTCCGCAACGCACCGTTTTCGCAGAATGCTGTGGAGCCAATGCAAGTGGATGCGCCCCCGAATGAAGATAACGAAAACAATGAAGAGCACCAAATCATAGTAGAAAATCCGACAATCGATTTGGAAGTATATGCTAATCAATATACGGGAATTGCGCGCCTCGATCGGCTAATTTACGTGGCTGACGTGTGTCCAATGCTTGCGGTAGAAGCCCTTAAAATGGCCATCACCTATGTGCAGTCAACGTACAACGTAAAAGTCTATCAAATGCTGCATAAGCGCTTAAGTGATCTGCAGGCAATTAGTTTAGCCGCAGGCGGCGGTGCAGTCGGTGGTGAACCAGCAGCCGCTGCTGCACCTGCAGCTGCTGCTCTGCCCGATATCGCTGCGCAGCCGGCCGCAGCTGCGAATGCCAGCACTGATGGAGGAGAGAAAGATGCCTTTGCCTATGATGCTGGCTGGGTGGAAGCTAAAATGAAGAAGGCAGCTCTCAAGTTGGAGAAGTTGGATTCAGATCTTAAGAACTATAAGTCTAATTCGATCAAGGAGAGTATCAGGCGAGGCCACGATGATCTGGCTGATCACTACCTTAACTGTGGCGATCTCACTAATGCCCTAAAGTGTTATTCTCGTGCACGTGACTATTGCACGAGTGGCAAGCATGTAGTTAACATGTGTCTCAATGTAATCAAGGTTTCGATTTATTTAAAGAACTGGGCACATGTTATGAGCTATATATCAAAAGCAGAAAGCACGCCAGACTTCTCAGAGGGATCCAAGGAGACAAATGCACAGGTTCACACCCGTCTGGAGTGTGCCGCCGGCTTAGCCGAGTTACAGCAAAAGAAATACAAACTGGCGGCAAAACATTTCCTGTTAGCTAACTTTGATCACTGCGACTTTCCCGAAATGATCTCCACTAGCAACGTTGCAGTATATGGCGGTCTATGTGCCTTGGCCACCTTTGATCGCCAGGAGCTAAAGCGTCTGGTCATCGCATCCACTTCATTCAAATTGTTCCTCGAGCTGGAGCCGCAACTGCGTGATATCATCTTCAAATTCTACGAGAGCAAATACGCCAGCTGCCTGACACTGCTCGACGAAATACGCGACAATCTGCTGGTGGACATGTACATTGCTCCACATGTCGGCATACTCTATACCAAGATACGCAATCGTGCGCTGATACAATACTTCAGTCCTTATATGTCCGCTGATATGCACAAAATGGCAGTAGCCTTCAACTCGACCGTGAGTGACCTGGAGAACGAGGTGATGCAGTTGATATTGGATGGCCAGATTCAGGCGCGCATCGACTCTCACAACAAAATCCTGTTCGCCAAGGAGGCCGATCAGCGCAACAGCACATTTGAGCGCGCCCTACTGATGGGCAAACAATATCAGCGCCACTCTCGCATGCTAATCCTGCGCGCAGCTATGCTTAAGAGTCACATACATGTGAAGAGCGTCTCCCGCGACAGTGGCAGCAACCATGGCGCCGAACTCTGCGTGTCTGCTGGCTCCAGCACAACCGCACAACTGGCTCGCATTTAAAATTAATGTTTATAGAGTCAACATGCGATAAACACGTTAATTTGCAAGCCATTGGCGGTTAACCGTTTATTTCACATTCTGCGAATTTCATTTGTGCGGCAAAATAAAGTCTTAAAACAAAGATAATTCTATTCAATTGTGTAAACCACGGTGCCCCTGACATGACTCGCTGCTAAAACTACATACTGTTTTCTCCTGACAGCTCGCAAAAGGATTTAGATTGCTGGATGCAAATGTTATAAAAAGTTCACATAATATAAATGCCTATATAATTAATGTCTTTCCCGTTTATTATTTTCCCGCTCTCTTTCTCGTCGGTTATCGCCGCTACGCGATTGCTCGCGCCTTGGGCTGGCCCTTTCACCTCTGTGTGTACTACGGGATCTTTCACGATAACCATTGGTACGATTTTTATTCCTGCTGCCATTCTGCTGGTTCTCGGCAGCTGCCTGTGAGCCATTTGTGTGCTCATGTCGTATGTGACGTTCGCCGACGATTCGCTCCTCTTTATTCTTGCTGCGTGAACGCGACCTATTCCTGCTCTTGGCATTCCTTTGTTGGCGGTGCTTTTGGGCAGCTGTGTCGCATTCAGAATCGGACGAGGATGAGCTCCCGCTGCTCCCCTGTCTGGATTTCTTCTTTTTGTTATCCTTTTTGGACTTTTTTTTACTGGGCTTAACCGATATCTCACCCTTGCGCTTCATACGCTCGATTTTCTCAAGTTTCTTAAGCAATTTTAATTTTTGTTTCTTACTTAGTGATTTGAGAAAAATCAGCTCGGGATTCTGTTGGTTTACATCACGGGTAGCTTCATCCTCGTCATCGCTAGGCACCAACTGATGGCGCCGCTGCACATCCTTAATGCTTTGCAGCTCCAGTGCTGAACGTTTCATCATCAAACCGTCTTCTTTCATCTGTTCCTCAAGCACATTTTTGGACATTATATCATTGGCCTCCGACTCGGAGTGCAGTTTGCGTGCCTCACTCATCGATATACTATACATGCTGCATTCCTTGTCGGTATTGATGTGTCCCCATTTGTGACACTTGAGACAGCGAACGTTTCGTACTTGAATACCAAAGGGCTGATCGCGAATTTCTGTGTCACCTTTACAGTAGGATTCGCGAGGTGCATTGTATTTGCGTTGCCATTCAAACTTGTATTCTGGCTCATTGTCATCCTTTTCCCGCTCCTTGCGTACACCTGGCGGTGGCTCATACATAAAGTTGACGCTCAGCTTGTCTTTGCTGTCCTTGCTAAGCATAGCCTTGTTTTCATGGAGATTCTGTTCCTTCTCATACTGTGTGCGCAGCTCCTCTTGTTTCTTTTTATAGGCCTCAGCCTGTTGCTCTGCCATCCATACCTACAAATTTATAAAATTCAATGGTAAAATATGTTGACAACGTATACGTTTATTCAATAATTACCCGCTTTAGATTATCCCTTGAAGCAGGATGGAAAAATTTCTTGCACATATAATTGTTGAAGCCTTTTCCCATTTTCTTGATATTTTATTTCCTATATTTCCAGTATAAAAACTTTATAATTTTACAATATCTTGTACCACCTAAAAATATATTCCAAACATAATATGGCTGAAGATATGTACATTAATACTAGTGAGAATTATCGATAGATATGGAATCTCTAGAAAAAAATTTTATTCACATAATCGAAGATAAATAAAATTGACGTTCCGCTAATCAGGCAGAAATCGATTATTAATATGCACGATTATTAATACGCATTTTTAAATATAAATTAATATTATACATATTTGAGAATTTTTCATTGTGACTCGACAGTTTGCTTGCTGTCAAACAGTGGTTTTAATCGTAACGTATCACTTGCAAACATTTCCCAACACTTTTTAACTACGGAAATACGAAACCCTCGAAAAGTAAATCTCTAATTTTTTTAAAATTGAAATTATGGCCACAAATGATATGGTTACATGCCCCTATAACAAAGAGCATAGAATGTTGCGGAAAAACCTTCAGAAACACGTACTGAAATGTAAGGAAATCTATAAAAATGAGGTGGAACTGCTCGAGTGTCCATTTAACAAACTCCATCTTATAAGCGAATTAGATTTTTTTGTAAGTAATAATTAATTGTTTAATACACATAGTTGTTGCACACATTAAACTGTAATTTTCACCTGCATATGCATCGTCCAGCAACACACTAAAACATGCGAAGATCGTAAAATTATTTCACATTATCAGTTTAGTGCAGCCGCTAAACTAGATGAGGGAACAAAACACGAAAAAATTGAAGCTGAAGACAACTGGGACTCCGAAAGCGTTCCAGATTATAATCCGGAGCAATATGTTCGCAACCTCAATATTGTACGAGATCCGAGAGGCCTGTTCCGCGCACAGCGCAAAGCATACATACAGCATGACAGGAGACGTATTCTTGGCGCAGACAGCGATAAAAACTCCAATAACACCAAACACAGATCCCCAACACCACGTTCGGCACCATATTATATACCAAACCGAAAACATTAAATTCCCCTGAATTAGATTCCATTCCAAAGTTTAATCATATCATAATTACATTTATTGTACTAAAATGCTTTACTAACAAACAAAATTTTGTTTTATTTCACAAGTCAGCCTCTTTGCGGAGAAACGACGTCGTTCGGTTCATCAAAAATCTGGCGAACAACAGTTGATTGTCCATGGAGTCCAGGCTAACCTGCGGAGAATGCAGTATTTTATCACTCTTCGTAATCGCTTCCATATTGGTATGCTGCGATGGTTTATATGCTTCACATAATAGAAATATTTGAATAACACGCTACAGAATAGAAATATGTTAACCTTAGTTGTATTATATCAATGATTTCGTAGAAAGAACATTACCTCAGAATTATGGTTAGACCGATTTAATGTGAAAGAACATTACGCCTGCGCAACATTATACGGACCATATACGTTCTTGCAACAAAACCATAAACAGGACTAAAGGCCGTCGTCAGAAAAAAATTGTGATGTAGTAAAATTTAAATTCCAATTTTGCCCTAGAACACTTCAACATATCTACTTTAGTTTATCAATATTATATATGGACGACTCCTATATGTTGTAAAATAACTTTCCTTGGACGAGTTCCCAGGAAAATACTTTACATTATTAGAGCTGGTTTGAAGGATTTATATTCAAATTCAATTGATATTGATCTCTTCTTGCACTTTATTTAAATGCACAAACAAAAAAATAATAAAAAAATAAAAATGAAACTGGCACATTTTGGGAAAATTTAACTCTTCTTTATTTTAAAAGAATTGCGACATTTTCTCACTTAACACAATTTCGTTTTCTCATTGACACTAAGCGTTACGGTTAAAACTGTTGACAACGACATTAGCATGTTGAAGTTGTTGCTGCTGCATATGCTACTGATGTTGTTGGGAGTGCTTGGTTGCATTTACGCAGTTTCCATAGGCTGAGCGGCAGTCTCTTCGGTGTATTTGCCCTTGTCCTTGCCCAATGCAATCAAACGTCCCTTGGCGCGACGCTCCAAAATGGCCTTGCGGTCTTTGTCAAGCTTCAGCTTAACAATTAGGACTTTGCTGGGATGAATGCCAACATATACATTAGTGCCGTTCGCGTTCTCACGCTGAATCTTCTCAATGTAAACGACGAACTTCTTGCGGTAGGCCTGGACTACTTTGCCCACCTGGCTACCCTTGTTGTGGCCACGGATCACCTGGACCTCGTCGTCACGACGAATGGGCATTGAGCGCACATTGTACTTCTGACGCAGCTCCTTGGATAGAGGTGCAGACATCAGGCGACGGCGAATATGTGAGGGAGCCTGGAAGTGACGCTTGCGGTTCTTCCTACGCGACGATGACACAAACTTGTTCAATTTCATGTTTCTGGTTGGTTGTGCGAGCTGCAACAATGTAAAATATTACTTTGGTTAGATGCTTTCCAATGACATCTATGTAAATTTTTCTTCGGTTCAATATCGGCATTTGTTTATTTTTTTAAATTGGTTTGGTTTCGAGAAACATCATTAGACTGACGAAATTTCAATTAAATTGTGTACATTGCTTATTACGGTACACATTTGTATTACCAATTCACTAAAATGAACAATGATGGCTAGTCAAATACAAAATTAAACCGAACACAAAAACTTACACCCAACTACCGTCGTAACAACAACGAAAAGAAAGAATCTTGACAGCTGCTGCCAGCGGAAATGTCAAATTGTAAACTCAAAAAGGTAACTTATCGTTTTGCAACACTGATGTGTAGAGTTGCCACACTGAGCTTAATAGTGTATACCGCGTTGTAGTGGAACGCAAGGGAATGAATTCCACTTATTTTATTTGAACCCACTATTTATCACTTACTCTAAGAATGATAACTATTAAAAAACATTCTTCATATCATATATGTATAGTCGTTATTTATATTTATAAAATTATCTACACAAAGGCTTCAATAATATGATATATTATTATTGAATTAAGCACGCTTTTTCTCAAGATCATATGAACCATAACGGCCACATGGATTGAACACACTTACTGTGTTGAGTTTCTCCTCTGAAAGCTTTCAAATTCTTGATTTTCTTCTTGCTGATCGGTGACCAAAATCTGCTACTGGAGCCTAATTGGAAATTAGTCGCGCGTGAGAAATCAACTGCTGTAGTTGTGCGGAGGAAGAGCTCAAAGTAGTGTCCAGTGTCTTAGCTTGGTTTGATTTACCTTTTTAAAAAACATACACACAAACATACAAGATGATGCACAGCCTAAGGAAATTACCCATGCGGATGGTATGTTGAAGCCACGCCCCTAAAATATCATTGTTAAAATTCAAATTGTTTTTTATTATTTTTTTATTTTTATTTGTTCTAACTATTTCTAGCTTGCTAATGCAGCACGTCAGCAAAGCGCCGCCATGTCCTCGGCGACCGGACTGCCTCCTCCACTGACATACCTCACCGATGATGAGAAGATGATGAAGGAGACAGGTGAGTCCTTTGGCTTGATTAAATAGGAATAGATTATATATACTATATGCCACACCTGCCTTTATGGATCATTTTTGTAGTCGGTGCATAAAATGAATTTAGATATTTTTTATAGTCAACATCGAGTTTTGTTACGTAATTTAATCATCGCATGTTGTATTGTTGTTGTTCTTGTCGGATTTGTCTTCTTATTTATTTTCACAAATATTAAGTTATAGCTGTCTTTTCGGTTCAAATAATGCACTTTTACTATTTTATTTAATTCTGTGACCACATATGTATGTGTGCGTGTGTGCTGATAAAAAACTGTACACGCTTAGGCAATGGGAAGAGTGGATGACGGTTGCAGGGAAAGCTCGTAGGAGTGTGCTGGTAGATAAGCCCATTTTCGTTATAGTGGAAAAATCGAATACAAAATTAATTATCAGGCGTAAAATTCAAAAATTCTACCTTAAGTTA